>PVKM010011048.1:0-33890 GCA_004027735.1 Carollia perspicillata
CTATCAACAACTGAATCTAAAAAACAAAAATGAACTAAGCAAACAACTAGAACAGGAATAAAATCATAGAAATGGAGATCACATGGAGGGTTATCAGCAGGGAGGGGTACCAGGGAGAATAGGGGAAAAGGTTCAGTTATTGCGAAGTATAAATGGTACATACAAAATAGACAGGGGGGTGTTAAGAATAGTGTAGGAAATGGAGAAGCCAAAGAACTTACATGTACAACCCCGTGGGCATGAACTAAGGGGGTGGGGGGAATGCTGGAGGGAAGAGGGATACAGGACAGAGGTGAATAAAGGGGAGAGAAAAATGGGACAACTGTAATAGCATAATCAATAAAATATACTTAGAAAAAATTTGTAATAAAATAAAATTAAATATTTCATAAAACTGGATTTTTAACTACTGTGTTGCTCTTCTTTTTTCCCATAGGCCTATTTAGTAAAGCATACCTAATAAGCACAGTTTTGTGTCAGTTTTGTGTCTTTAGGACATACATGTGCCTACATTTCCCAGGCTCCTTTGCAACTGAATCTGGCCACTGAAAGAGAAACAGGAATGACATGAGCCATGTCTAGGTCTAGCCCAAAAAAACCTCCCACATAAGAAATTCATTGTTCTTTCCCTGCAGGATGATGGAGCCACAAAATGGAAGAACTTTGATCTCTGAACTGCCACTTGGAAGAACAAACAAGAACACCATTTGGGGCTTTCCAGGAATAAGAATTAAAAGTACATTACATAAGCCATTCCAAATTTGGGGTTTCTCTGTTACCCTACCTAATAGCTTTATTACCATGTCCCAATTATTACAGTAGAAGGGTAAAACTCTATGTTGTTTATCTCACCTTTTTCAAAGACTCCTTCTGCTTCCAGGACAGACATGGGGAGGTATTCGGCCACCTTAACCAGCTCTGCCTTCACGGTGACCTGCGAGGGGCTGTGTTCCAGGAGCTGCACCCCAATAGTCACATTTCCTCCAGGCCTGATGCTCCCAGGGGCAGTCACCAGAAACCTGGGCCTAAGAGTCCCCAACAGAGGGAAAATGTTTTTTATCTCCACATCTCCACTATTTTGTGATCCTCAAATTTTACAGACAGTGAGATAGACTCCGTGTATTGTGCCAATTGCAACTGTTCCAATTAATATTGCGCTGCTGCTCCATTTAGCAACTGCACTGAAATGTCACTGAAACAGTAACTCCCACAAATCAATTTCAACCCAGTAATTCATGTACCACTACAGCAGGGCCTGCGTTATTACTTCCATCTTACAAACCACAAACAGCACAGGACTAGCCTCAGCGGAGATGGCTCACCCAGGGGCGTGCAGAAGTTAACTGGCAATGTGCACGCCTCTCAACTTCTCTTCCACAGAGGACCTCACCTCAGTGCGATTTTTTTTTTCTTGGCTTAAACACACACACTCACACACACATAGATTTTGCCTGTTTCTTACTAAAACCTTTATAGTTGGGTATTTGCCCAAGAAAAGATCTAACCAATACCGATGATTGAAATATACCACCAGAACTTTCACTATCAGTGGTGAAATTTCCAGGTGTAGCAGAGCATAAAAATCGCTAAAGCAGCATTTTCTCTGCCCAAGCTAGGAGTTAGGGATCAACTGTAAAAACCTTTAGGAGCGGGGCACTTTCCATTACTTGGGTGTCTCGGTGGTTACCCTTTCTACAGTGTCCGAACCTGAACTACACTCACTGAGTCACCTAAGCTACACTCGGGCTTAAACACAATGCCAAAGTTGAGACACCTTGTTCAGAAAAACTAGTGTCATCTGTCTTTGAGAGAAGGCAGCAGGCACATTGTTTGGGAGCAGCTTAGAAAAATGCAGAGGCACCGTGCACTAAAAATAAAACGACTCTCTTTAGAAAGTACTTATGGCCAGAGAGACGCCTAAACAACTTCATGGGTGAAGAAAATACCGGTAACTGTCTCCTGGAGAGCCAAGCTGACGCGACACATGGTCAAACCTCCTGGCCAGTGCCTGGGTGGGGGCTGCTGACACCCCGGGCCGGTTCCCACCCGCTACTGAACAGCTACTGGCGCCACCCGCAGCCCCGGCCCAGGCGGACAGCGCAACGGGCTGCCGGCCCGCGCGTCCAGCCGGCCCCGCGCGCCCCGCGCTCCTACCCGGGGGCTGCGGCCAGCGCAGCGGTCCACACGCAGACGAGGTGGGCTGCGGTCAGAAGCCGTGGGCCCCGCATCTCCGCAGCGTCTATCTGGACGACCGTCGGCTCCTGGGGAAATTCGCGGGCACTGCGGGGTGTGGCTTTCCACCTCGTCCCTGACGTTTTTTTTCCCCCTGACTCGAGTTCAGCAGTCTGAAATGGGCGCGCCTAAAGCAGAGGGAGAGGTCTAAATTGAGACGGGACTTGGTGGCTCCACCCTTCCCACCCGCACCAAATGGCGCTTCTCGCTGCTCGGGCAAACATCGCAAATCCGGGAGGGTCAGAAAGCTGTCTCCAACTGCGGTCAGCCCAACCTGGTCCCTCCATCTCTGCTCCCCGCGGAGCACACGGAGCGCCCACTTCCCAGCCCAAGGGTTTCTCCGGCCGTTTACAGTAGCACTCTACTAACGATATCCAGAGCGAGTGAACAGGCTCATCCTTGTGAGGAGAAATTCATAGCAGCTTTGTGAAGTGGGAAAAAATTCATCATTGTCCTCCCGACTGTGAGTCAGAATTTTAGAGAAATGGCGCACACACACACACACACACACACACACACACACACACCAAACAGGGGTGCATTTACTGGGTAGTTGTTTAATGTATATATGATTGTGCACGAGAGAAAACTGTATTACCTTAAAACAAAAATTGAGGTATATTATTTACCTCACCAGGAAAACGTGGTTTCTCAGGTTACAAAAAAAATTCTGGCACATGCAAAAGTTAGGTGTTGCTACTTGGAACTCTGAGAAACAATTGGGGAGATGCTTTATACTTTCCACTGTGTCTAAACACACTTGCAACAGACAAGTATTCATTAGAACTGCACGGTGTGGAGCGATCTGTGTAAACACAGTTAGGCCTGGGCTAGCTTCTCCTGTGCGAAGAAGCTCAGTGGCCCTGGGGCCCATGGTTACTTATCTCCAGCTTCTCCTGCCCTGGCTGTCAGCAACTCCTTCTCCAGCCAGTTGTTTGGCACTGGCACCGTCTTCAGATGACTCAGGTTTCACCATGACTACACCATAAAGGCAGGGAACTGCCAGAAGCTGTTCAAAAGCAGGCACATTCAGTCCCAGACAACCTGAAGTTTCTAATTCATGGAGAAAAGTTTTAGATGGTGACTTTTTAATGAGGGCAAAATGTAGAAGGAAAAGAGGTCAGCAAAGGAATGTCTCATGACAAAGTTATGTGCTAAAAAGGGAGAAAGTAGCACCTAGACAAACTGTGGTTTTTGGAATCCAGGAACTTACTTTCCTCCCTTTCCTGTTCCACCCTTTTTCACGGAGCTGAACAAATTTTGGAGGTCTGCTATGTCCTTATGTCTCCTACAGGCAGCCTATCTTTAGTGGTGAACTTCCTGTCCAGGCAGGGCTGGGGTATGGGGAAAAGGATATACGTGGGTCCTCGGGTACAGATCTTGTCTCTGACACAGCTGTTAACTGCTAGTCTGGTCTCCTCATCTCTGTTGTTCAGAAGGAAAGACTAGGGTCGAGTGAGAGCCAAGTATTAAATCTAAATCAGTGCTTCTCAAACTCTACTGTGTATGAGAATCACATGAAAATGCAGACACCGATTCAGCAGGTTTGAGACGGGGATCGAGATTCTGCTTCACGTCAGCTTACAGTGCACCATAGAGTATCTACAGGGAGAGGCAATTTGGGGGCACTTTGGGGAGAAAAGGAAGTTGGAGAAAATTCTTTTCAAGCTTTGCTGTGTAAGATGGATCAATAAATTCAGATTTACCCTGGAGGCAGGCAAATGTGAGAGGGACTCCAGAAGATTCATTGATAATGTTGCATTCCCAGACTTCTAGAAACACTTGGAATTGCCCAGTTTTTTTATAAAATTAAATCTGTGCAGATTTGTGTGTATGTGTGTGTGTGTGTGTGTGTGTGTGTGCAGGTCTTTAAACTGATGCAACCCCTCTGTTTATGCCTTCCTTTTCACAAAATACACTTACTGAAAAGCTGAACGTGAAAAATTTAACCATGTGAATTTGCACAGAGATGAAGCTATTACATGTCTAGCACAAATTAGCTACTCAATAAAAATTTGTTAAAAGGCTTAATGAACTCAGACAAGAAAAAGTTAGAGGAGTTTATCACAAGCAACTAGTATTACAAGAAATGTTAGACTTGAAAAAGGAGGAGGAGGAGATGAGGAAACCAAAATATGAATAATAAAATGGAAATTACTACATACCTATCAATAATTACTTTAAATGTAAATGGATTAAATGTTCCAGTTGGTTTGAGCATCATCCCAAAACACAAAGGTTGTGAATTTGACCCCCTGGCAGGGCACATACAATAATTGATCAGTGAATGCATAAATAAACAGAAGAACCTCTCTCCCTCTCTCTCTCCCTTTCTCCCTTCCTCTCTCTCGCTAAAAAAAAAATCAATAAATTTTTAATGCTTAAAAAAGACATGGGATGACTGACTGAATAAGAAAACAAAATCCATATATGTGGTACCTACAAGAGACTCACCTCAGATTAAAAGACACACACAGATTGAAAGTAAAGGGGTGGAAAAAGAAATTTCACACAAATGGGAATGGGGGGAAAAAGCTGGGGAGCAATACACCCGAAAAAATAGACTTTAAAACAAAGGACATATAACAAGAGACAAAAAGGACCCAACAATTCCACTTCTGGGTATTTATCCAAGAAACCCAAAACACTAATTCAAAAGACATATGCATCCATATGTTCACTGCAGCGTTACTTACAATAGCCAACCTACTGTCCATGGAAGCAACCTAAGTGTCCATCAATAGGCAAATGGACAAAGAAGATGTGCTACATATATACAATGAAATATTACTCAGCCATAAAAAGAGTGAAACCTGGCCCTGACAGGTGCGGCTCAGTTTGTTGGGCGTGTTCCCTTGAAGCAAAAGGTCACCAGTTTGATTCCTGTCAGAGCATATGCCTGGGCTGAGGGTTTCATCCCTGGTTGGGGCATATTGAAGAGGCAACAGATCGACGTTTTTCTCCCTGCCTTACCCTCTCTCTAAAAATAAATAAATAAAATCTTTTTTTTTAAGTGAAATCTTGCTATTTGCAACAACATGGACAGACTTAAAGGGTATCATGTTAAGTGAAATAAGTCAAACAGATAAAAGACAAATAACATATGATTTTACTTGTATATACAATCTAAAAAACATAATAAATGAACGAACAAAACAGAAACAAACTCAGAATCAGAGAGCAATTGATGGTTGCCATATGGAAGGAGGGTTGGGGGGATGGGTGGAAAGAGAGAAGGGACTAAGAAGTACAAATTGGCAGTTACCGGATAGTCACAGGGATGTAAAGTACAGCATAGGGAAAGTTGTAATATTGTAATGACTATATATGGTGTCAGACAACACTAGACGTACGGGGAGGTACTCTCTTCATAAGTTATATGAATGTCTAATAACTATGTTGTACACATGAGACTAATACAATATTGTATGTCAATTGTAATTTAAAAATAAAAAAGTATTTTAAAAAGTAAAGAAATGTTTATCTATGCTTTTTAGTTAATTAAGAAAAACTGATAATAATCGGAGAGTAAATAATAAGAGATTGGGTTAAATAATTATGATATACTTATGCAACAGAATGCTATAAAGTAATTTAAAATTATGCTCTTGAATTAGAAACTATTTAATTATTTAGAGATAAGTATTTACGATAAGCTGTTAGGGGAAGTCTGTTTTATGTGATAATTTAAATGTGATTCCATTTTTATAAAGCTAAAATATGCTTATGTGTACATACACATTATAGATACATGACTTGGAGAAAGACTTGAAGGACAGTCACCAAAATGTTATCAGTATCCTGGTGATTATCAAATCTGCCAAGTTTGCTATAATAATTACATATATTATTTTTCCTTGAAGAAGGAAACAACAAAAATTATATTGCTTTGGTAAGCAGTCTTTAAAGGAGCATCTTGGAATAAAAGTCATGAATTTTGATACTAAAAAAATTGTGTTATGTTCCTCCCATGAAAACTGAATGGCCTTTGGCATAAGAACCCCACTCTGTTCCCAGGTCCCTGCTGATTGGTCTTTAGGGTGTGGCTCAGTGAGAAAAGCACCATGAGAACTATTCTATGCAATTATGGGAGCTGTGGAGCATCCATTGCCCCTGTAGCTAGTGTGGAACCTAAAGTCACCCCAAGTCAGCCAGGGGAGAAAAACTTAATGTGAAAAAGAGCAAAGGAGCACAAGGGAAAATTGGAACCCATGTCTCTACTACCACCTCCAGCTTTGATGTCATGCGTAACCTGCAAAAGAAACTGATGTCTTGCACCCAGAGCTGCATATGCAGTTCCCAGAATTCTAAAAGGGCAAGGAGGAGATCCTCTGAGCACTGCCTAGGAAGCCACAGGCCTCACTGCCACCTCACACCCACCAACTCAGCTAGCAGGTCAGTACCAACTTGAGCAGGCAGCCTCACACAGTGCATTCGCCTCCAGAGAGTAATAAATTCAGTTCTGCTATACTGCTTGCTTACAACACCTTACACCTTGTTTACAACAAGAGCACCTTGCTTACAACACCTTGCTTACCCAAGAGCAGTTGCTTACAACACCTTACAACAAGATGTTTACAACAACACACTTACAACAAGAGCAGTTGCTTACAACACCTTGCTTACAACAAGAGCAGTTGTATATACTGCTCTGCTATACAACACCAATTCAGAGACATACAGAGGAATTCTGAGAAATTTAGCTCCATCTTAGATAAGTTGACACACTACAAAGCTACCAAAGTCTATGCTTCATAGATTTGGCATCTGTATATACCCATTTAAGCTGTGCTTGACTTCAAAAAAAGACAATAGAAAAATCATGCTTTTGGCCCTGGCTGGTTAGCTCAGCGGATTGAGCACGGGCCTGCAAACCAAAAGATGGCAGTTCGATTCCAAGTCAGGGCACATGCCTGGGTTGCAGGCCAGTTCCCAGCAGGGGATGCACAAGAGGCAACCATACAATGATATTTCTCTCCTTCTCTCCTTCCCTTCCCCTCTAAAGATAAATAAATAAAATTAAAGAAAAAAAAAGAAAGAAAAATTATGCTTTCACTTAACATGATGCAACTATCCCTCATGTAGCCAAAAACAACTTAACCCTATCTCCAAGAAGATACAAATTTCCTTTAATCATCTTTGGATGTTGTTCATGTCTCTTCTTAGCTGAACCATACTTTTCCCTGATATCTATAACTTCAATACTGAGGTAAAAGGTGAACTACTATTAACACATGTTAGAGGATAGAGGAATGAGAGGGAGAAGGAAAAATATTGGTTAATATACACATAAGTGTATTTATATCAAAACAAGAAGAAAGTGCAAATAACTAGTCTTTCTGCTATTGGTGGCATGGTAGTAGACAGTATCTTCAATGACCCTCTTCCACCACCTATTTCTCCACCCTCAGTAAGCATCTAAGCTGATCAAGTTTCTTCACATGGTGAAGTGACCCAAATCTTCATTCCTGAAGTCTTCAAGCCATTAGCAGCCCTCCTGGGATTGTATTATTAATTTCTATTGATTTTAATCACAGGACAGGGGAAGAGTAAGAGATGTCCCAATATATCTTCTGCATTCCAGAAATGCTCCTTACTTTCTTTGTTTAGTGACAACTGCTTGACACTTGGGATCATTCGACCACTCTAGCCGGTAGAGTGACCCCTTGGCTGTTGGTTCACTGGCATGAAGAGCCCCAGGTGGCCAGGTAGCAATCTTAGCTGCCAGTTTAACTGAACCACTGCAGTATCCCCAGTGGAAGAGTTCCTCACTTGGGAACCTAGACCTCTAAACCAGCAAAGCCTGATGTTGTGGGAACGAGAAGCAAAAATTTGAGTAGTGAGTCACTTGGGATAATAGAGGAACCACTCTTCTTTCTACCGCCTCGCTCTCAGACCAGTGAAGCTGGCTTTGGGAGAAGCACTGAAACATTTGTTACTGATTTAAATCAGATATCACACTCTATCATCTGTTGTTTAATGTTTATATGTTCAGATTGTATAACCTTTCAGAAATATTATGTATGAAATTAACGTCCACTTACATTCATCTATTTGAAAGCTGTTTGATAAAATCCCACAAAGAATACCAGAATATTCCTTGATAATCTTTCTTACCTTGCCCAAGGGCAGAGGACAAAATCCTGTCTACTGAGAGACAAGGAATGATGTTGAAATTAACAAGGAATAATACTTGTTCTTAACTTACTATATGAGAGTACAGAATTTAAAATTAGAATTCTCTGTCCAACTAAACTATCAAACAAATGAATATATAGTAAAAACATTGCTACAAACTCTTTTTAGCAAGTGGCTTTAGAAGGACATATTTAGCAGACCAATGAAATAAGCCAAGAAAAAGGAAAGTATAAGATTCAGGGAAAAGTATACATAACCTCAAAAGGCAGTGAAGAGAGAAGTTCCAACAGTAAGAAGAATTCAAATAGCCCTCAAGGGGAAAAAAAAAGATTCTTAGAATAAACATGATGTAGAACTGGGGTAGAAAATTGCTAGTATGATCATGTAAAATAGTGCAATGAGAGAGAAGGGGATTCAGAAACTAAAGGGGAAGAAACTGGGGGGAAGAGTACAGCCATTATTTTTTAAAGAGGGTGTATAACCATCAGTTGGCTCTGCAGTGAACAATACTTACATAATTATGTTGATGTAAGTGTGGTTTATTGGTTTTTAACTTAGAACAGTGATCTTCAACCTTTTTCACCTCATGGCACATATAAACTAATTACTAAAATTCTGTGGTACACCAAAAAATAAATTATATGTTTTGCCAATCTGACAAAAAGAGGTATAATTTTGATTCATTCACACTGGGCAGCTATTGTTTTGTTGGCTGTTGTCATTTTTTTATTTGACAACCTAAAGGAAAAAATATCAGTGCCCCTGACTAAATAGTCAGGTGTAGCAACAGGCACACCAGTTGGAAATTGCTAATGTGCAGAATCAATCTCATTAAAGGAAATAAACTAAGCTCCATCTTGATTTTCTAACATGAACTGTATTGCTGGTAACCAAGCAGTAGATATGGAGAAACTTCCCATTATAGAGGTTTTCCAGCTAGTAAATGTAAAATCCATGTTAGAAATAGAATAGCACCATATAACAACTCTTAATGAATTATTTGATCTAGACTAGTGTTGTCCAACAGAACTTTCTGTGCTGATGAAAATGTTCTACAGCTGCCCTAACACTGTAACATGAGTTATTGAACATTTGGCATGTGGCTAGTGCAACTGGCAACTGAATTTTTAATTTTATTTAATTTGAATCTGATAAGACCACTTATGTGGTGTTATGTTCTTCTACCAGGAGATCTGGATGTTTACTTTTGTGATAGTAGCAGTCATTATGATCGGTTTTGCTTATTTAATTTATCCAGCAACATGTAACCAATAACTACCATGTTGGATCACATGTATTTAAACTGTGAACATCAGTGACTGCCAGTATCACAATAGGAGACATTCAGATACTGTAAGTCTCCTGATAGAAGAACACAACACCACCTAAGTGGTCTTGTCGAAAAATTGAAACTGAATCTGATCAAGTCTCTACATTCAACTACCAATCTGCAAGGAAATATAGCAGAACATATTAAATACTACACAGATGTCTTGCCAAAATCCAGACTATAGAATAATTTATTAAGCAATACAATTTCTTCAACAAATAAATTGCAAGGAACAATAAGGAGAATTGAAAGAAACTATAGATTTGAGAGACTTGAATGACAACACGTAATAACAACATATGATTATGTGGCTCCAGATCCAAACAAAAAGTTAATAAAAGAACTATTACATTTCTGAAATAGTTGAAATTGTGAATATTGACTGGATATTTGATGTTGAAGAATTTTTATTAACTGTTTAGGTTGGAGCTATATTTTTGAAAGGGAGGTTATTTTTTAGTAATATCTATTGAAATATTTGTGAGTAAAATGTTACAATGTCTGGAATTTGCCTCAAAAATAATACAGGAACCAATTTAGAATTACCGGAATGGCTATTATTTTTTAAAAACAGGAAATGTGTAGGAGAAGCTGTGAAGATGTTGAAACCCTCGTGCATTGCTGGTAGTAGTGTGAAATGGCGCCGCCACCGTGGAAAACGGTATGGCAGTTCTTCGAAAAGTTCAACATAGAACTACCAAATGATGCCATGACTCCACTTCTGTGTATATACCCAAAAGAATTAAAAGCAGAGAATCAAACAGATATTTGTACACTCATGTTCATAAAAACACTATTTACAATAGCCAAAAGGTGAAAGTAACCTGTGTCCTTTGAGAGATGAATGTATAAACAAAATGTGGCATATATAAACCATAGGATATTATTCAGCCTTAAAATGGAAGGGAATTTTGGCACATGCTATAACATGTTTGAACCTTGAACACATTAGGCTAAGTAAAGTAAGGAAGTCACAAAAGGATAAATATTGTATGATTCCATTTCTATGAGGTGCCTAGACCAGTCAAGTTCATAGAGGTAGGAAGGACATTTTCCTGGCGGTTCCCAGGGATAGCTGTGGAGAAAATGAATAAAGTTATTGTTTAAGGGATAGGCAGCTTCGGTTTGGGAAGATTAAAAAGCGCCAGAGATGGAGAATGGTGAGAGCTGCCCAAGAATGGGATGTATTTCATTCCACAGAACAGTTCCCTCAAAAATGGTTACAATAGTAAACTTTATGTTATGTATCTTTTACTACTACTACTACTACTAATAATAATAATAATAACAATATAGGAAGGGACAAGTAAGTAGGACAAAGATAGAATTATATGGCTGTGAAGTGAAGATAACTAAAACGGGGTGATGGGGATATTGGAGGATTCATTTCACTCTTCACTGTGCTTCTTTATATATTTTAAATTTTCCATAGCAAAAATATTTTTGTATCAAAACAAAATTTACTCCAAGATGAAAGAAAATTCAGTTTAAAAGAAAAAACCTGACACAGGAAAATGGCTAATAATATTCACTAGAAAAAAATGTTATCACAGAGAAGAAGAAAATTGTGATCAAAAATTTTGTGCCAAATTACCACAGCCTAAGAAAGCTATCTAGTTAAAACCACAGTGGGGAGATGGAGAGTTGATGGACAAAATGAATCTTGAGCTAAAAATGCCAAGAAAACAGTTCTCAGTTTAAAATGGCTTCCCCTGGAAACCGACAATGGAAGGTGAAGGGGACTGCTGGATTTTCTTTGGGTTTTCTGCTAAGTCTTGTAGAATTATTTTGGTCTTCACACTATGTGTATATGGAATTTTTAAAAACACTAAATTTAAATAGTAAATGTATATTTTATTTGCTTATTTATTTTCCTTTTAGAGAGAAGGGAAGAGAGAAAGAGAGGAAGATAAACAGGGATGTGAGAGAGGAACATGGATTGGAGGCCTTTCAGACGCACCCCAGCCAGGTGCAAACCTGCAACCCAGGCATGTGCCCTGACCAGGAACGGACGGGGCAACCTTTCAGTTTGTGGGACGACACCCAGCCAAGTGAGCCACACTGGCTGCAGCTAAATGTGTATATTTTTTAAAGGAGGCAGAACCAAGACTCTGTGTCAAAGTTTTAAAACCTGGCCAACTTTATACACACAACAAAAGTTAACTGTCACATTTACGTAATACTTTTGCTTTGCTCTGTTACCCACATTTTAACTTCTTGGTTTTTCTTTGTTTTACATTTCCATTGTTCAGTTTTGGTTTGGGGGCACCTGTGGAACTGCCTACTTCCCTTAGAAATGAAAACTGTAGATTGGCTACCGGAAAGCTACCTACTGCCTCCCTCTGTCATTCATTCTTTTATCAGAGAGACTGGGAATTTAAATACGCTTCTGCAGGCTCACTGCAGTGAGACATGGCTATGTAATATAATTCTGCACAATGCGACTGCAAGGACAGCATTCTCTCCCTAAATAAAAAGGCAGCAGCTCAAGAGAGAGGGCCCTTGACCCTTCCACTTCTACTCTGTCTGACACAGGCATCAACTCAGAGGATGAAAGCACCAGAGGAGGGCAGAATAGAAAGAAAGGCCCTGAATGCACAACCAAGCAGTCCTGGACAGCTCCAGGTGTCTCCCTTCCCCACTGATCCACCTCCTTATGGAGCCAACTCCTGTGTCAGTGCCCAACTTCCAGGCCCACCCCACCTGGGACTCTCCCCTGGGAAACCTTGGCAAGTTACTGTTCCCTCAAAGCTGTCCATTGCCACTTCCCTCTCGCTGCCTGCCTAGAAAACAAAGGCCGATCTTTCACACCCTGTCTGCCCCCACAAAATACAATACATCCTTAAGGTCAATGATTTCTACCAAGTTTAAGCCTTCTTGGCATACAAGGCAATTTTTCCATGCATTCTCTAATAATTTTTCTCTTGAGCACAGCATACCCTTCCACTGTCGTATTCTAGTCAAAAGTATTATCCAGTCAAGCTTCAGGGGCTTTTATAAGAGCATATTTACCTCCTCCAGGTCCCCAAACACATTGATCTTCTGTCAAGTCACAGATTTTTGCAAACTGAAATTGTATAAAGGAAAAAGAATAGAAATAATATATATATATATAATTAAATAAATCTGGATGTGTTCATGTAAATATATTTATATACCATATCTGTATAATATATTTAGAATAGAAGCCAAATAGTAAATGTATTAAAATAAACAAAACTTACACACAGCAACCCAAAATCTGCAGGACACAGCAAAAGCAGTCCTGAGTGGGAAGTTCATAGCATTACAGGCCTGCCTCAAAAAAGCAATAAAATTTTCGAATAAACAATCTAACCCTACACCAAAAGAACTAGAAAAAGAAACACAAAGCCCAGAGTAAGCAGAAGGAAAGAAGTAATAAAAATCAGAGTGGAAATAAGTGACACAGAGACTAAAAAAAAAAAAATACAAAAGATCAATGAAACCAAAAGCAGGTTCTTTCAAAAGATAAACAAGGTTGACAAACCTTTAACCAGACTCATCAAGAAAAAAAAAGAAAGGACTCAAATAAATAAAATCAGAAACAAAAGAGGAAAAGTAACAAATGATATCACAGAAATACAAAGGACCATAAGGAAATACTGTAAACAACTACATGCCAACAAAGTGGACAACCTGAGTGAAATGGACAAATTCCTAGAAACATCTGCTCTTCTAAAACTAAATCAGGAAGACTAGATCGATTACAACTAATAAAATTGAAGCAGTAATCAAAAAACTCTCAGCAAACAAAAATTCTGGACTAGATGGCATCATGGGCAAATTTTACCAAACATACGAAGAAGAACTAACACCTATCCTCCTGAAACTATTCACAAAAATTCAAGAGGAGGAAAAGACTTCCAAGCTGTTTCTGCGAAGCCAGTATTATCCTAATCCCAAAACCAGACAAAGACACCACAAAGAAAGAAAATTATAGGTCAATATCCCTGACAAACATAGATGCTACAATCTTCAACAAAATATTAGCAAACAAAAAAATAAGGTACCTAGGAATAAATTTAAAGGAGATAAAAGACCTGTATTCAGAAAATTATAGGCTATTAAAGAAAGAAACTGAGAAAGATACAAATAAGTGGAAGCATGTACTGTATTCATGGATTGGAAAAATTAACATCATTAAAATGTCTATATTACCCAAAGTAATCTATAGAGTCAGTGCAATTGCTATTAAAATGTCACAGATTTTTGCAAATTAAAATTGTATAAAGGAAATGGCATATTTCACATATCCAGAACAAATGTTCCAAAAATGTATATGGAACCAAAAAAGATCCCAGATAGCCTTAGCAATCTTGGCAAAGAAGAACAAAGTTGGAGGTATCACAATACCTGATATAAAACTATACTACAAGGCCATTATAATCAAAACAGCCTGGTACTGGCATAAGAACAAACACATAGATCAATGTAACAGGACAGAGAGCCCAGAAATCAACCCTTTATGGTCAAATAACACTTGACAAAGGAGGCAAGAGCATATAATGGAGTAAAGATAGTCTCTTCAATAAATGGTGTTGGGAAAGTTCTACAGCTACATGCAAAAAAATGAAACTAGACCACCAACTTACACCATATACAAGAATAAACTCAAAATGGATAAAAGACTTAAACATAAGTCATGAAATAACAAAAATCCTAGCAGAAAACATAGCCAGTAAAATCTCAGTCATCTCTTGAAGCAATATTTTTGCCAATATATCTCTTAGGGCAAGGTAAATAAAGGAAAAATAAATAAATGGGGCTATAGCAAACTAAAAGGCTTCTGTACAGCAAAAGAAACCATCAACGAAATGAAATGGGAGAACATTTTGCCAATGATACATTGGACAAGGGTTTAATCTCTAAAATATATAAAGAATTTATAGAACTTAACACCAGGAAGACAAATAATCAATTTAAAAAATGAGCAAAGGACCTGAATAGAGACTTCTCCAAAGAAGACATACAGATGGTCCATAGACATATGAAAATATGCTCAACATCACTATTCATCAGAGCAATGCAAATTCAAACCACAATGAGATACTATCTCACACCTGCAAAAATGGCTACCATCAATAAATTAACAAATGACAAGTGCTGGTGAGGGTGGGGGAAGAAAGGCAACTCTAGTACACTGTTTATGAGAATGCAGACTGGTGCAGCCACTGTGGAAAACAGTATGAAGTTTACTTAGAAAATTAAAAATGGAACTACCTTATGACCCCCCAATCCCACTTCTAGGAATATATCCTAAAAATCCTGAAACACCAATCAGAAAGAATATATGCACCCCTATATTCACAGAAGCTTTATTTACAATAGCGAAGATCTAGAAATAGCCGAAGTGCCCATCAGTGTATGAGTGGGTAAAAAACTGCGGTTTGTTTACATTTATAAAATGGAATACTATGCAGCCATAAAAAAGAAGAAACTCTTACCTTTTGTGACAGCATGGATGGACCTGGAGATTATTGTGGTAAGTGAAATAAGCCAGTCAAAGAAGGACAAATACCATATGATATCACCCACATATATGGAATCTAATGAACAAAATAGAACCATAGGGAATGGGGGCAGGGGACTGGATGAAAGATTAGCCAAAGAACATATGTACATAACCCATAGACATTGACAATAGTGAGGTGATAGCCAGAGGGAAAGAGGGGTCAGGGATGGGTGGAGGTTGGCAAAGGGGAACAAAATGAGGACACCTGTAATAGTGTCAACAATAAAAATAAAGTTTAGGACTTCTGGCCAAGATGGAGGTGTAGGTAGACACACTGTGCTTCCTCACCCAACCAAAATAAGAACAACAACAATTTAGAAACAAAATAACAACCAGAACTGACAGAAAATTGAATTTTATGGAAGTTGGGCAACCAAGGAGATAAAATAGACACATTCATCCAGACCGTAAGTGGGGCAGAGTTGGGTGGCCGAGCCGAAACGGGTTGCAGCACAAAAAGCGGTGGCACCAGGTGCAAAAACACCTCCAGCACACAGGCAGTGGCTGGTGGGGTGGCAACGGGCAGACCCAGGCAGGTGGCGATTGTGATGCGGGGCATGGCGTGCGCAAGGTGGCTGGCTGACTGGACAGTCCCACATTTGTATGCAGATAACTGGAGAGCAAGATAGACTGTGCAACCCAGGGCCCCAGTGCCAGGAAATAAAGCCCAAAAACACCGATAAAAAACACCTGTGGGGGTGGAGGGGCTAGGAGAGACTCCCAGCCTCACAGCAGAGTTTGCTGGAGAGACCCAAAGGGTCCTAGAATGTACACAAGCCCACCCACAAGGAGTCAGCACCAGAAGGGCCCAGTTTGCTTGGGGGAAGAGGCAGAGGGGACTGAGATCTGACAGAGAGCAAAACAAGCACCATTGTTCCCTCTCAGACCCCACCCCCACATACAGCATCAGAACCCAGCAACCTGGGTTGCCCCACCCTGGTGAACACCTAAGGCTCTGCCCCTCATACGTAACAGGTGCAAGGAGACAGAAAAAAAATGGCCCAAACAAAAGAATAGATCAAATCTCCAGAGCTAATACAACTAAGCAACCAAGAGATAGCCAACCTATCAGATACACAGTTCAAGGCACTGGTGATCAGGATGCTCACAGAATTGATTGATTTTGGTCACAAATTAGATGACCAAATGTAGGCTACACTAAGTGAAATGAAGGAAAATGCACAGAGAACCAATAGTGATGGGAAGAAAACTGGGACTCAAATCAATGGAGTGGACCAGAAGGAAGGAAGAAACAACCAAACAGAAAAGAATGAAGAAACAAGAAGTCGAAAAAATGAGGAGAGACTTAGGAACCTCCAGGACATCTTTAAATGTTCTAACATCTGAATTATAGGGGTACCAGAAGGAAAAAGGAAGATCAACAAGTGGAAAACGTATTTGAACAAATAATAAAGGAAAACTTCCCCAATCTGGCAAAGGAAATAGACTTCCAGGAAGTCCAGGAAGCTCAGAGAGTCCCAAAGAAGTTAGACCCAAGGAGGAACACACCAAGGCACATCATAATTACATTAGCCAAGCTCAAAATGAAGGAGAGAATCCTGGAAGCAGCAAGAGAAAATGAGACAGCTACCTACAAAGGAGCTCCATTCAGACTGTCAGCTGATTTCTCAAAAGAGACCTTACAGGAAGAAGGGGCTGGAAAGAAGTATTAAGAGTCATGAAAGGCAAGGACCTACATCCAAGACTGCTCTATCCTGCAAAGCTTTCATTTAGAATGGAAGGGCAGATAAAGTGCTTCTCAGATAAGGTCAAGCTAAAGGAGTTCATAATCACCAAGCCCTTATTATATGAAATGTTAAAGGAATTTATCTAAGAAAAAGAAGATAAAAAATATGAACAGTAAAATAACAACAAACTCACAATCATTAAGAACCACATCTAAAACAAAAACAAAAGCAAACTAAGCTAACAACTGGAACAGGAACAGAATCACAGAAATGGAGATCACATGGAGGGTTATCAACAGGGGAGTGGGAGGGGGAGAAAGGGGGAAAAGGTACAGAGAATAAGTAGCATACATAGTAGGTAGAAAATAGAAAGGGGGAGGATAAGAATAGTACAGGAAATCTAGAAGCCAAAGAACTTATATGTATGACCCATGGACATGAACTAAAGTGGGGGGACGTGGGTGGGAGGGAGTGTACAGGACGGAGGGGAGTGAAGGGGGGGAAATGTGACAGCTGTAATAGCACAATTAATAAAACATATTTAAAAAAATAAAGTGTTACAAATTTTGCTAAAAAAAGAAATTAGTTGACAGTCTTATGGGAACTCCTTTGTAGGTAACTCTGCTTTTCTCTTGCTGCTTTAAGATTCTCTCTTTATCTTTAACCTTTGGTATTTTAATTATGATGTGTCTTGGTGTGTTCTTCTTCGGGTCCAACTTGTTTAGGACTCTCTGTGCTTCCTGGGCTTGTATGTCTATTTCCTTCACCAAATTAGGGACGTTTTCTTTCATTATTTTTTCAAATAAGTTTTCAATTTCTTGCTCTTCCTCTTCTCCCTCTGGTACTCCTATGATTTGGATGTTGGTATGTTTGAAGATGTCCCAGAGACTCCTTATTCTATTCTTGTTTTTTTGAACTCTTTTCTTCTTGATGTTCTGATTGAATGCTTTTTTCTTCCTTACATTCCAAATTGTTGATTTGAACCTCAACTTCATCCCCTCTACTGTTGGTTTCCTATGGATTTTTCTCTATTTCACTTAATGAAAACTTCATTTCTGCCTGGGTCTTTTTCATGCTGTTATAGTACCTAATGAGTTCTTTGAGCATCTTGATAACCCGTGTTTTGAACTCTGCATTTGATAGGTTGCTTATCTCCATTTCATTTAGTTCTTTTCCTGGACTTTTGTTATTTTCTTTCATTTGGCCCATATTTCTTCATTCCCTCAATTTGGCAGCCTCACTGTGTTTGTTTCTGTGTGTTAGGTAAAGCTGCTTTGACTCCCTGTCTTAGTAGCATGGCCTGTGGTAGAAAAGGCACCTGTAAATTGTGTGGGGCAAAGACAAGTTAAGCCTCCAGAGTGGGGCAACCCGTATCACTGCTTTGTGGCTCTGTGTGGTGGAGGACTCAGAGAGGGGACAATGCTGCTGCCTGGCCTCTGTAGATTGCCTGGGAGGAAGCTGTCTCCTGGCACTCATTTCCTTGCCAGTCACTTCTCTTTCTCAGCTTCTCACCATATGCCCCTTGTGCACTTCCAGCTGTTTGTTGCCCTGCTGCTGAATCCCAGAGAGGATGGGTCTACACAAATCCTAAGTCTGTTTCAGGCCCTTTACGAGAAGTCTCTTGAGAATCCTGAACTTTCTTCCACCGCCTCAACCTGCACTTGTTTTTGCATCCAGAAGTGATGGGGACTTATCCTCCTGTCTGGAACCCTGGGCTGCAGGGTCTGGTCTGGTGCTTGGATTGCTCATTCCTGAGGTATCTTTCTCAATTTTTATCCACCCCATGTGAATGTGAAACCACCTCTCTGCACCTTCTGCACCTCCATGTCTCCACCCCCCTTATCCATCCAGATGACTGTGGCTTCTTTAAATCCTTGGTTGTCAGACTTCCATACAGCTTGGTTTTCTGATGAACCTGGGTGTTATTTGTTTTGTAGTCTAGTTGTAATTTTTGCTGTAGTTGTGCACAGAGGTAAAGCACATTTACCTATGTCTCCATCTTGTCTGGGAGTCCAGGATACTGTTAATTTTCTTATGTGATCTTGTATTCAACAACTCTGCTGAACTCATTAGTTCTGACAGCCTGTCTGCAGAGTCCCTTGAATTTCTATTAATTAGTGTCCATCAAGCAACCAATGGGGCATGAGAAAAAGTACAGTTGAATTGACTTGATGGTGACAGCATCGAGAGTCTTGAAACAGAAGAGTCATATAGGCAAGAAGTGTGGGTGCTAATAGTAGAGCCTAACCAGTAACATGGTGTCTGGACTCAGGCAGAGCTGGAATTGTGCACCAGGGTATAAGCCAGCACACCTCAGAGAGATACGCTAGCTCTGGAGCCAGAGGTAGGGCCATGAATCGACAGCTAGGTGGAAAGAGGGAGCATGGTTTAGGTCTAGGAAGATTCAAGCATCAGAGACAGTAACTGAGCCAAGCAACAACATTGCTACCCTGAAAATCATTTAAGGCAGATCATTTTGAGCCAGAAACAGATTTTGTTTCTCCCATCTGAAGAAACATGGGAGCAAAAGTTGTTTTATCTTAGCTGAGACACCAGATGCCACAATTGGAGTCAATGTCCCTGTGAAGCAGGAAAGAGTATGGTGAAAGGGAAAAGAACTAGATCCCAACCAGGGATGGACCACTGGAAGCCAATGTAGACCAATCCCTTTTAGCTTCTTGAAAACACTAAAAGGGGAGGTAATTTTGTTGGGCCGCAGTGTCTCTCCAGGTACTTTAGTTAATGAATCCTTCTTTATAATCCCTATCACCATGCCTGGTGGTTTTACATTTTCATTACAGGGTCCTATGAGTTTTCCAAAAAGACTAAAAATTTTAGACTATGAACCCTCTGAGTTCTAGATGTCTATCTAGGGGGCCCTATAATCACATTAAGATAGCAGGAAAAAATAGCTCTATTAGGTGAGATATGACTCTTAGTCTTTTGCATTTGAAGCTCTAAAAACAGAAATGAGCAGAAATAATAATTGGGGCTATAGGTCCATAATGTGATAGATGCTTGGTTCATCCAGTGCATTCTGAATTCAGAAAAAAAGCCTGATGTAAATGGTTTCATCACCATGCTTGGGGCCAAAGAAGCCAGACACAGAACACTATGGTTTCCTAGGGTGCTGCCATTCTGCACCAGCCTGCCACACAGTGGTTACAGCAATTGATGCAACACGTTACTGGAGTCACCACAAGATCCACATGCAGTCATGTGCCCCTTAAGGAATTCCATTCTGAGAAATAAGTGCTTAGGCAATTCTGTCCTCGTGTGACCATCACAGGGTGTACTTACACAAACCTAGATGGTACAGCCTACCCACCTTGGCCATGTGATATAGCCTATTGCTCCTCGGCTACAACCTGTACAAGATTAAATCAAGGACGAGAGAAAATGATGCAATCAAGATGCATGAGGCTGCTAACAGCTAACATGATGTACTGTTTGCAGCAAACTATTTTTAATAAATAGAAGGAGTACACTCTAAAATATGGATAAAAAGTAGTGTAATAAATACGTAAACTGGTAAAATAGTTGCTTGCACTATCATCGAGCATTATATACTGTACATAACTGCACGTGCTACACTTTTATATACCTGACAGCACAGTAGGTTTGTTTACACCAGCATCACCACAAATGTGTGAGTCATGCATTGTGCTACGATAGGACAGCTAGGACGTCACTAGGCACTAAGAATTTTTCAGTTCCACTGTAATCTTACGGGACCACTGTTAAATATGCAGTCCAACTCTGACCAAACATTGTTAGGTGGCACATAACTGCATAGCCTCATTCTTTTCTGTGCCTCAAAGTGGATGTTTACTGGGTCAAACCAAGGGGTAGAAGGAAGTAAACATGCCTGCTATCATGACAATAGCAAAAGAGTTATTGATAAAGTTATTATAGAAAGATGTTTCTGGTTACAAAAATATATAATTCTTACACTTATTATATAATTAAGAGTCTACCAAACAAACTGTTTCAATGTCACTTGCTTTAATATCAGTGAAATGGACCAGCTATAACCTCAGCTTATACCACAGTCAGATGATTGGTTTAGCCATACACTGCTAGGAAGGACATGAACATAGGCCACAGGGATTTCAGGACCACCACCCTGATTGTGAACAGCCTTGTAGATATCACTGTGAACAAAAGAACTTTACTTTCCCTCCATAAAAATTGAAGATAACTTGAACTCAGTGCCAACCTTATCCTTAGGACAAATACTACCCATCCTAAAAATACCTTTCACTTGTACTCCCTGGAAAACAGGTTCTCCAGAGCCTGAAAGTAAGATTAAATTACTTATTCTAAAAGAGTTTCCATTGCATTTAAACATTTGCTGTGAAAAGAGGTTACTCTGGGCCAACTCCAAGGATTCTCAGGGTAGACCTTGATGATCTACCAACTTCAGGTATCTCCACGAGTGGAGCTGTGGAGGACAGCAAACCACCAGGCAGAGTCTGAAGTAGTGCTGAGTGACAAGGGCTGTCAGGCCCAGCCCTTAAATTTGGAACCTTCTGCATACGAAGTCATCCATGATGGGGACCACTCACGGCCCATTTTTATTGCTTTACCTCTAACTTATATGCACTCAGAAGGCATCATCAACCCCAAACTCCATGATGATGCTACTCTCTGATTTGGAACAATCAGTGCTACCCTCTGATATATGGGGGTTTTGTTCATTTTCATTTTTTATTTGTTTTGGTTTTGGTATAGAAAAGGTCTCTACTTTTGTTGACCGGAAACTATATATTAAAATAAGCCCACTGTAGCTTAATGCTCAGTAACAAAACTGATCTTACATGTTTGGGTGCAAAGCTGTGGGAGAGGAAAATGCACATGAAGGGATGGGGGACATCTCTCTTCTCCGTGGTCTAAGGAAAAGGAAAGGAACACGTGCTCCAGGCATTTTGCCATCTTGTAAATTACTTAAACCTCAGACAAACTCTTGAACTTCAGAAGAGAGTACCTAGTACCTTCCTCTACCACTCAATATTTTGTCTCTGAGCAAAATGCTTACCATCTCCAAGCCTCAAGGTACTTGTCTGTGAAATGCACATAACCCCTCAGAGGGAGCCATGAGTACGAAATGAGATAAGGGATCTGCTAAAGAATAATCACACAAATTACCGTAGTAGCTATTAAACTAAAACCTGGTACTAATTCTGTCTCATAGATGATAAAAATACCAGTTCTAAATTGTTTTAAACTCACTATAACTTAAAAAAACAAGAGGATCACTTTATCAAAAATCTATAGTTACAGCCATATCCAGAAATCATAATAGCTATTGTCCCATTGATTACTATAGAAAATAAAAGAAATGCTAGCACATTTCTAAAATCTACATTCAGGTAATTCAGGTTTGTTTGGGTTTTTTTAATACATACTAGATTTATAATGAACTATTAGGGAAAAAAATTACCTTTTTTCAACCTTTCCCCTGCTCCTGCCAGAAAGTTTTAAATGTTCCTAAAATTTGAGGAAACGATTGCAAGTATGATCTTGTTCCCTCGAGATAGCTAAAACTTCCTCCAACAATTTCATTCATTACCATAAGGTTCCAGTTACATAGATGCAGGGTTTCTTTAGGCAACACTGAAGTCTCGGGTCTATTTAGTGCCATCTCTTTATGTCCCTCTTGAACTTACACACAGCCCACATTACTAAGTGTTAGTAAATCAACACACATCAACCCCAATCAGGAGACAGCAGGGAACTGCTTTCCTCACTTGCAGAGTGGGTAGGAATCAGCCTGAGTGGCACCAACAGTTTTGCCTACACTGGAGAACAGTTTCTATAGAAATACTAGATATCTTGATAAAAATTTGTCAATGCAAAAAAAATTTGACACGGGAAGTTTGATGATAATACAGTACATTGTAAGGTTTAATTTTCACTAAGTGAAATCCTTATTTTTTAAAGTAATTTTTTCCTTCCAAGCAAATAAAATGTATATTTTTCTTAAACACAGAAAGTTTACTTTTTAAAAAAAGATATTATTTTATTTTATTTTATTTATTTTTAGAGAGAGAGGAAGAGAGGGAGAAACATCCACCTGAGAAACACTGATGATCAGTTGCCCCTTGCAGCACCCCCAACCCCACACCACACCCCATCATGTGCTCTGACCAGACTGGGAATCAAACGGCACCCCTCGGTTCACAGGCCACTGCTCAACCACTGAGCCACACCAGCCAGGATGAAAGTTTACTTCTTAATAACCCAGTTTTCAACCTAATATGTGCATCAGTCCATAGATCACCAACAACACTGACGGTACCTTCCACATCACCATGTAAAACACAGGAATTAAAAGAGTAATAAACCATAGAGCAATAAATCCTTTACTAAAAAATAAAACTTTCTGCCCTGACCACATGACTCAATTGGTTGGAGCATCATCCTGTACACCAAAAGGTTGCAGGTTCAATTCCCTGTCAGGGTATATACCTAGGTTGCAGGTTCAAGCCCCCATCAGAGTGTCTATAGGAAGCGAGTGATGGATCTTTCTCTCTCTTTGTCTCCCCCTTCCTCTCTCTCTAAAATTAATAAACATATCCTCAGGTGAAGGTTTGTTAAAAATCTATTAGTCAAGATAAATTTTTGTCTCAAGGAACAGGAACATCATGACTGACATGTCACCCATAAACCAGGAAGCAAAATGCTCTGCTAGAACCCTCTCCAATCTATTTGAAATCAGACGTTTGCCTGCAGCTTTCATTGTTCCTGAAGAGTGCTAAAACGTGGCTTCTCCAAAATGTATACTTAGCCAAAGCATTTTGGGAAGTTATGTTTTCAAAAGGACAACACTGAATGGAATTGAAATGCCTTAACTCTGCATCACCAGAGGTTTTTTAAAATCCTATCAGGTAACATAAAAATCAGACAAATTGTACAAAAAGAAATCTGTTAGCTGAAATGTGTGAGGGATCTCAAAAGAATATTATGTATGTATAAGAAAAAATCTTGAAATACTACATTTAAGTGCTAATATGTAAACTACAATAGAATCTTAAGGTCTTTCTACTCAATGGGATCTTTTCTGTATGTTCTGTTTCAAACACGAAGATGATACTAAACCTCCATCAAAAAGGCATGTACTTTACACATCATGAGTCTGTCAGAATGTGGAAAATTCTACAAAATAAATGGTCACGTCCTTTAGCAAATAAATGGCATAGCAAGGGAAAAAAGGAATAGAAGTGTTATAGGTTAAAAGAGACTTAGAAGCTCAGCATCTTCAAGACAGCACTACATATCATTAGAATGACTAACCTCCAAAACAGTTACTAAATGCTGGTGAGGACGCAGAGCAACAGCAGCACTTATTCGTTGCTGCTGGGAATGTAAAATGGTGCATCCGCTTTAGAAGACAGTTGGGTGATTTCTTACAAAACTTAATATCCTCTTACCACATGATCCAACGTTGTGCTCCCAGGTATTTATCCAAATGAGTTTAAAAAAAAACTTACGTCCACATGAAAACCTGTGCACAAATGTTCAAAACAGCTTTATTCATATTTGCCAAAACTTGGAAGCAACTAAGCTGTCCTTCAGTAGGTAAATACATAAACAACTTGCGGACACCCATGCAATGGAATGACATTCAACTCTGAAAAGAAATGAGGTACCAAGCCACAAAAAACCACAAAGGAAAGAAATGCCTATTGCTAAGTGAAAGAAGCCAGTGTGAAAAGGCTCTCTACTACATAATTGCGAATGCATGGTATTCTGAGAAAGACAAAACTATAGAAACAGTAAAAAGATCATTGGTTGGCAGGGGCTTGCGGGGAGGAGGATCGGTAGGTGGAGCACGAGGGATTTTTAGGGCAGGGAATCTGTTCTTCATGATACTGTAATGATGAATACATGAAATCATGCTTTTGGCAAAACCAATAAAACTGTAGTATAAAGAGTGTGATGTAAAGTTATGGCCTTTAGTTGATAGCAATACATCCATATTGGTTCATCGGCTATAACAAATGTACCACATGAATGTACCAGTGTGTCAATAACAGGGGAACTGGAGGGGGAAGATAATATGGGAACTGTCCATACTTTCTTTTCAATTTTTCCATAAACCTAAGACTTCTCTAAGAACTAAAATCTATTAATTTTTTTATAAGAGAGAAAGACTATTAGAGACATATCAACTAATTTAAATTGAACCTGTTTTGGATCCCAATTCTAACAAATAAGCTGTAAAAAGACATCTTTGAGACAGTTGGGAAAATGTGAATATGGATGAGTAATTGATAATATTAATGAATTATTGTGTGATGTGTTTGGTTTGATAATGGCATCATTATTTTTAAGCCTTTACCTGAAATGTATGAGATGTCTGGAATTTGCTTTAAAATAGTCCAGTGATGGCTATGGGGCAAAGGGGAACCATGTAGAATGGGAAGTGTATGAAATAAATTTGGCAAAATATTGATAATCATCAGAATCAAGTAAGTAGTCAATAGTGCTTTATTTTCTATTCTCTCTACTTTTGTGCATGTTTGAAATTTTTCATAATGAAAAGTGTTTTCTAAGACACGTGCTTTGAAATGTTTTTTAAGGATTGTGGTGATCTGTTTCCCTTGTGACTAAAGGGCATAAGAACCTGGATTAGAACACAGTCTAGGTTTTTAGGTAGGACCACCTGCTGCACAGCAACGAAGGGGACAATGTGGGGAGTGACTGGGTTTTAACCAGGTAGTAGCTAGAATTTGTTTTTTAACGTACTGACAGTCTAGTCCAGAGGTAAAGTAATTTTCTTAAACCTGCATCGTAACATTCAATTTACAAATTCTCTTGCCTAAGAAATCAGGGGAAAAAGCCAATGATAAAAAACACAGTGACTCTGAGACACAACTGAAACTATCACAGAAAGCATCTACTAAGCTATCAAAGGTGTGATAGCTTTCATTTCCTTAGACCTAGCATTCGATTTACTTTCCCGGTGCCTAAGTAAATCAGAGCACGTCAACAATGAGACACAACGAAAGCTATCAGAAGTAACGAGGTCAGCAGCCCCTACCCCATCCAAACTTGCACCACTTTTGGACAGCCCTCCAACTATGGACTGGGACTGAGTTGTTTTCCAAAATATCCTTTCCAGGTCATGTGGTACCTTTTACAACAAAATGTCATCAAAAGCTATTTTATCCTTGTTTTTTGGCATCCCATGTCTACCTGCCTTCTAACCCTCTTGAGGTCCCCATTTCCAACCCTCTGCCAGCCCCTTGGACTTAATAGGATCTGGCCTCCTTAGTTCTAAACCTAGGCACTCTGTAGCGGACCAATTAGCTCTCATCCTCAGGCCCTTCCTATTGATGGTGGGTTCAGGTGGAGGACCAAACACATAAGTCAAGCAAATTTTAGCCACCTATGAATGAGGAATTACATAGGCAGCATGGAAAGAATGTGGGGTTTGGAGTAAGACACACACTTTTGAATCCTTGTGCTTAATCAAGTTACTCTTTCTCTGAGCTCAGGTTCTCTTGGCTATAAAATGAGAATAATGACACCTAGGCCTATAGATGCTTTCAGAACTAAATAATGTGCAAGTGCTTACTTACCATGGTATCGAACACATAACAGGCATTGTGTCCAGTGCACCCTGTTACATCAGACCACAGTGGTGGTGGGTGGGTTTTCACCACATGACTTCTGGCTTGCGAGCACTGTTGGCACAGAGCTACTTTATGAAGTTAATGACCTTAATTTATGGCCTTCTTGTTATCATCTCTTCTCCTTCAGATAAAAGTCCACCTTACCTTGTAGTTTCCATAAGAGACAGTTTTTTCCTTATCAATTCACTGATGTGCTTCTCCATGAAATGTATTGTATGGGGCCTGACTCTGTTAACATAACAGTATCTAAGTGAGAGACAATATGTGATAATAAAGCAATAGACAATATACGGGCTTTTTTTACAAATAAACAGAAATTAATGTAAAGGAGAATGCCAACTTTAAGAGACTAAATATCTTTTCTCCAATTTCTATCCCTCAAAATACTTTTGGAACTTTCCTCTTAAAACTCTTTTAAATGCCAAATTCTTAAATCTCCCTTTCACACAATCTCATTATTTTACAGTCATACCTTGTAGCCAAGTGTTGGAAGCAACCTAGGTGCCCATCAGTAAATGAATGGATCAAAAAACTATGGTACATTTACACAATGGAATTCTATGCAGCAGAAAGAAAAAAGGAGCTCCTACCCTATGCAACAGCATGGATGGAACTGGAAAGCATTATGCTGAGCAAAATAAGCCAGACGGTGAAAGACAAATACCATATGATCTCCTCTGTAACAGGAATCTAAACAACAAAACAAACAAGCAAGCAAAACATAACCAAAGACATTGAAGTAGAAAACAGGCTGACGGCAACCAGAGGGGAGAGGGGAGGGAATTTCAGGGAAAAAGGGAGGGGATTATAGGAACAAGTATAAAGGACACATGGACAAAAACTAAGGGGGTTGGAAATGGGAGGGAGGTGGGGAGCACTGGGGCGTTGGACTAGGATGAGAGTAAAAGACAGAAAACTGTACTTGAACAACAATTAAAATTAAAAAATTAAAAAAGAATAATTTGAAATGTGTTTTTCATATTTTCTCCTGTTGAGGAGTCCTGAAATGTATAAATTTTCTTGTATAAATGCCTTTGCTGTGTCTCAGATTTGTTGTTTTTCTAGGTCCAGCTCCAGCTGACGCAACAAGTTCTGGTGGAATTTTTTAAAATAGAAAGGAATAAATTTCCATAGTCTGATTTATTACTGTTATAACTAATGATTTATAAGATTGCAATTTTTATTCTGGAGGACCTCAGAAAGATAACCTAAACATAACTGCATTGCTCTTTTTACTTGAGTCACTGGTAGAGAAAGCCAGTATAAATGTACCCTATTAAAAGAACACCTAAACAATGAAAAGTTAGCCATCCTTTCACCAAAGGATGATCATAGCTCCTCTAAGAAATAGCAAACTCTCACGTGTCATTTTAAATATGGTCGAAGTTGTGTAACACTTTGAGAACACAGCCATTGTTAAAATGGCATGTTGCCGTGCTCATCAGCAGGTTATCATGATGCTGTAGCACTTTCTAACACCAAGATTCCATTATCTCATTATCTTTTCTCTTATAAAACAACAATTTGTTTCAGAGCCAGTATATTTTCATTGGTCAGAAAATATGAGTGCATATTTAGAGAGAATTCTGACCAAAAAGGATTATCAGGAAGGGCTGACTCAACAGCACTGTAGCGTCACACACTAGTTAGACCAGATTTGAACCTTAATCTTCCAATCTGCCTGAGTCATTCAATTTGGAGTTGCTTTGCCTGCACTTTTATCTTATTTTTTGAAGGTCATTCTGTTTCTCATGTGATTTCCCCAGCTGATTTATTATCTGCTCCACCGGCATTTCACAACATTCGCAAAAACTGATTTCAAACTCCCCGCAGTTGAAGAGATAAAACTGACATATCTTCTTAAATTTTTCTGTGTATTTAAAATTTACTATCAGTCTCTTTCAGGCTTTTCATAGAGGCAACATTACTTATACCTTTTTTTAAATGTGGCTGCTTTTTAGGCTCCCTCATAACAAGTAAATAAAATAAAATTGACCAAAAAATGACATATAATTTCTAATCAGCAACTGGCTTCACATATTATATACTTATCATTGAAATGACTTCCAAGGATAAACAGAATTGTACACAAAAGTTTCATGATGCAAGGGTAACATAGAAGTTGCTGAAAATAAATGATACAATGAAAAGTACTATCCTAGGATTGGAATACTATAAAAGGCCATAAATCTGAATTGTAATAGTGGCTCTTGCTGACCTTAAATAAATCACTTCGTTCAACTGCTATCTATTAGTTCCCTTCTTTCAAATATTTATAATAATACCCATGTCTCTGTGGGTATGGTACAAGAATTACCCAATTGTTAGGTCGTAAAGCACTGAGGAACTTTAAACTTTATTATTAAAATAATTGAGTGCATACAAACAGGACAGAAAACTGCACATTTACCTACTTTATTTTGTTTATAACTTGATCGCTGTCTGAGGACATCTGACAGTACAGCTGTCTGAAGAAAGCAGGACATGGGAAAGTATGTCTAGATTATCCATTTTTGAAATTCCTTCCTAAAAACCATATTGCTCTTCCTCTAGAGAACATTCTCATATATCACCTGTTCTCTAGAAAATACAAATAAAAATATTTCCGTATGTCCTCTAACTTTCATAACTGTTCGAGAAATATGTATACTTCCCTTGGACAGTAACTAAGAATTATCTCCTTAGAGGTACCTCTTACTTATAAACTCCTTGAAGGCAGAAACCATGTTTACACATCTTGTATGTTCCCAGAGCAACCAGGGCAGGACCTCACACGTAATATGAGGCTCCATACATATTTCCTAAGCTGTTCTCTCTGCCCAGAGCTGGGGACGGAAGGTAAGTAAGTCAAGACTCCTGTTCTCAAGGAATGACTCACACTATTAATCTGTCTTAGGTAGCCATGACACAATGTTTTTATATTATAAAGATATAATATACCTGAGAGCACGGAAAAGGGATTGCCAAGAAATCTTTACAGAAAGCATGGAATTTAGGACAATTAAAAACTCCCCATACACAGAAGAAGCAAACAGGCAGAAGGAACAATACAAGGAAAGGACCATACATATTAAGGTTCAATGGATAGTCCGATGTGTACAGCACAGAGCAGGTGGCAGAAAGTGGTGAAAGATGAGACTGGAAACTGGGGTCTGTTTCTAAGGGCCTTGTGTTTTATACCAAAGGACTGGGATTTTATCCTCTAGAGAAGTAACCTCCAAAGTGGGCCACCTTCACCCAAGTGCACATACAAAATGATTTAGGGAAAAATCAAAACATCGATTGTATTTATCCTTTCTCATCATTTTTGAGTGTTTGTTGAGTACGAAGTGTGTATGTATGTAATTTATGAAGAAAAATACAATGTTGGGTGCATATTCAAAAAACTTTGTATTAAAATATAGTTAACATACAATATTGTACTAGTTTCAGGTGTACAACATAGTTATTCAACATTTATATTCCTAAAAAAGTGATCAGCAATGTCTAGTAACCATACAAACTTATTATGATATTATTGACTATATTCTCTATGCTATACATTACATCCTCATAACTTATTTATTTTATAACTGGAAGTTTGCACCTCTGATATCCCTTTATTTTTTTGACTCTTCCCTGACCCTCCAAATTTGACTGACACAGTGCACAGTCAAAAACTGTGAAGACCTGGGCACTGACTAGCTGCTCTCAGGCTGTGCAGTGGTTTTCATCTGCTTCCAGACGCTCTGCTGCAACCGTGCTCTGCCAGATCCTCGGTCAGGCCACGAAGCAGCCAACCTCGCTCCCCCCCTTTGTGTTTACTGGGCCTGGAGGTATTGGGACAGTGCTGTACGTCTTGCACCTGGCATCGTTCAAGCCTGATGTCTGTCGGGACAGAAAGAATAACCTAGAACCCTTGATCACTGTCTGAGAACATCTTACAGTACAGCTGCCTAAAGGAAGCAGGATATGGGAAATAATGTCTAGATTACAGCAACCTGGAGAAAGAAGGTCCAGACTTCTAAATAAAATATTTCACTATAAAGCTGTTTAGAGTGAAGTTCTTCCACAAGCCATCCACACAATTTTCCACTTAACCATGAAATATGTTCCCTCTTAATGCAGGAAATCACATTGGTGCATTGTGTTGGGGTTTACACTGATTATTAAATATCTGAAACTTGAAAAAAATGTGAAGACCTAGACAATAAGCTATCACTAAAGAGTTCTTTTAAGATTTCATTTATTTATTTTTAGAGGGAGGGGAAGAGAAGGAGAAAGAGAGGGAGGAAACATCAGTGTGTGGTTGCCTCTCATGCACCCCTCACTGGGGACCTGGCCCAAAACCCAGGCATGTGCCTTGACTGGGAATTGAACTGGCAACCCTTTGGTTTGCAGGCCAGCACTCAATCCACTGAGCCACACCAGCCAGTGCACTAAAGAGTTTTTTTAAAGGGGTAACAGTATTGGATAGATATTACAGAAAGATAACAATAAGATACATGTAGATGACACTACACCAGGGAAAAGGAGAAATATTTTCCCAGCTTTATTTATTGACATTTAACATACGTACGTTTAAGGTGTACAGCAGGGGTGTCAAACTCATCTTCACCGGGGGCCACATCAGCCTCACAGTTGCCTTCAAAGGGTCAAAAGTAATTTTAGGATGGTATAAATGTAACTACTCCTTAAACAGGGGCAATGAGCTCAGCACTGCAGCTGGATAGAAACAAAGTGCCAGGCTGGATAAAACAAGTTGGAGGGCCAGATTCGGCCCATGGGCCTTGTATTGGCCACCTGTGTGGTATACAGCATTATGATTTAAAACACGTATATAGTGCGAAATGATTAGTCAATTTCTCCATCCCCTCACAAAATTTTACCCTTGTGTGAGTGTGTAGTGATAACACTTAAGAGTTACCTTCCTAACTTTCAAGTACATAATGCATTATTGTTCGCTGTAGTCACCATACTGCACATTAGATCGCCAGAACTTACTCATCTTACAACTGGGAGCCTGTACCATTTGACTGGCATTGCCTCCATGTCTCCCAATCCCCAGCTCCTGGCAACCATCATTCTACTCTCTATTTCTTTGAGTTCAGCTTTTTTAGATTCCACATATAACTAAGAACAGACAGTACCTTGTTTTTCTATTATTTATTTCACTTAACATAATGTCCACAGAGTCCATCCATGCATCCATGTTATCACAAAAACAGGATTTCCTTTTTATGACTGAATAATATTCTATTGCACGCACACACACAGTCTGTCCAGAAGGTATTCAGCCATGTGATATCAAAAAGAGAGACATTTATTGGAGAAGATACAGGATACAAGAAACATTGTAGATAGGGCAATGACGCCTCGGTCCCCTTCAAAGTAGGCACCTTGGGACCTTACACAATTCTCCCAGCTTGCCATCAGCTGCCCTGTTGTATCTTCCTGAATCTCATCAACAGCCTAAAATCTCTTCGTTTTCAAAGGTGATTTTAGTTTTGGGAAAAGCCAAAAGTCACAGGATACCAAAGCTGAGCTGTAGGGGGGCTGACTCACCTGGGTGACTCGTAGTTTTACAAAAAATCTCTTCACAAGATGTAATACATGAGTGGACATCTTGTCATGATGAACCTGCTAATGATCAGTTGCCCGCAGCTGTGGCCTTCTGAATCATCTGAATAGTTTCCACAGAGAAATGTTCAAAGTTAGCACAAAATTTGATGCAGATCTGTTGCTCTATCCACTCATTCATTTTGAAAGTGACAGCCACACAGTACACATGCTCACTCAGTGGCATCTACCTCCCACTGACTAGTACAGTGAAATCATCATTGTTCACACATATGCATTCAAGTCCACTCCCCCTGGCTGCCAGGTTACATCAATGTCATGCCAACTATTCTCGTTATATTAACAATATAACAAGACCTACCTTGTTATATTTTTCCAGACCTACCTTGTAAGATTCACATGGTCTAGAACTGTGCTGTCCAATGTGCTGTCACAAGAATACTTGAAATGTGGCCCTTCCTAATGAAGATATGCTGTAAATGTAAGATACATACCAAGTTTCAAAGATTTAGTATCAAGAAAAGAATGCAACATATCTCATGAAGAGTTTTATAATGATTAGGTGTTGAATTAATAAAAGATTTAATATATTGGTAAATAATTTATATGATACAATTCATCTTGTGCTCACTTAGGCAGCACATATACTAAAATTTATCACACCTTTTTGGTGTGGGTTGATTATTCTTTTAATTTTTGATGTGGTTATTTAAATTTTTTTAATTATGTATGTGGCTTGCAATACATTTCTATTGAACAGCACTGGTGTAGAATGTTGGGGAAGGAAGAATTGCCAACCAAAAAATTAATAACATTAAGAACAATCTTCTATAGTAGTGAGCAGTCAGCAAGTAAATCCCAGATATAAGGAAGGAAATGGCGTCATATTACACTTTTTAAAAAAAATTCTCTTGGAAAGATTACAAAGTAAAACAAAAAGGAAAGCACCTACTCTGGGCCTACAATCAATGACAACACAGTAGCAGTAAGTACACCCTGAGCCCATCTTGGCTTCTAATATCATTCACCATGAAGCAAAGACTATACAGGATGTATGTGGGACATCTAATATAACATCTAGAAAGGTAGTGTTCAAAAAACACAACAGTGACATGTAAAAGGGATACAGAGGTCAACTGAAAGAGCTCCTAGTCGCCAAAGCTGAAATGATTTGAGTAAGAAAATAAATAACATGGTGTTGATTTATAACCCGAAGTATAAAATAACAATGAGTCCATACCAATATTAATAAGTGATTGAATATATAAGTAAATGGGAGGAGAATAAGCAAATATCCTATACAAAGTGTTCTGCCCTTCAAAGGGATGGAGAATAATTCCCTACCCCGTAAGTAGAGGCTGCACAGGGTCACTTTCTTCCAAAGGGAGAAACCTGACAAAGACCATCTCAGGCATGTGATGAAGTTTCATGTCACCTGTAATAATCATCAATGGACTGCATACTCCCTTGCAATTATATGTTGATAATGACACCACCTCTGCAGTCTTCTTCCAAAATACATAGCCCCAGTCTAAATATAAGGAAAACATCAAACAAACTCAAAATTGAAAGACTTCCTACAAAACCTACCAGCACTCTACAAAATTGTCAGGGTCAACAAAAATAAGGAAAGTCTGAGAAACTGTCACAGAGGGTCCTGAGAAGACACAAATGCTAAACTAAGTTAGTAACAATGTATCAGTATAAGCTAAGTAGTTGTGAGCAATACTAATGTCAGGTTTTAACAGGTCAGACTAGAGTATGGAGAA
>PVKM010011049.1:0-33889 GCA_004027735.1 Carollia perspicillata
CATTCAGGGCACAGCGAGGGTGCAGAATGAGTCATGAACTGGTCACGAGTAGGGAGAATGAGTGAAAGATAAACACGGGCCAGATCTCAAATGTTACAGAGTTGTTTGGATTTTATTTCCCTCTGAGTTCATTAGTGTCTTACAGCTGATTTGCATTTAAAAAATTATTTATTTATTTTTAGAGGGGAAGGGAAGGAAAGAAGGAGAGAGATATGAATGTATGGTTGCCTCTCATGTGTCCCCTGCTGGGAATTGGCCAGGCATGTGCCCTGACTGGGAATCAAACCGCAATCCTTTGGTTCGTGCTCAATCCACTGAGCTACACCAGCCAGGGCTAATTTGCATTTTTAAAAGGCACCTTTCATACGAATGTGAAGGCTTGATAGAAGAGTTCCATTTCCTGTAATGTTTGCAGGGTTTAAGATTAGGATCACAGCGACCAGTTAGAACATTGCTACAACAATCTAAGCAAAGGATGAGAGGGGCCTTGTTTGAAGTAGCATGGTAGGAATTAGGGGGAAAAGGGATTATGAAGAGAAATTTAAGACAGTGTCAACTTAGGAGGTGGGTGACAAGATGTATGACCAATGAACAGTTCCATTTACCAAGACAGAGAATGCAGAATAAATATGAGGTATGGGTGGAGGTGCACCTTTAGACACACTGAGTTCAAGATGCTTGGGAAACATTTAGTGGTGATGGTTAATAGGGGACATTTAGATCCCTGGGCCTGGAATTCAGAAAAGAGGTCTCAGTGAAAACAGAAAATTGGGAGTTGGTCACTTTACCTGTGGTAGCCAAAGACATCAGAGTGTAACATTTCCAGGAAGAGTATAGTTTTGTTCATTCACTCACTCATTCAGTCCTTTATTCATTCAACAAATATGTTCCACAGGGCGGGAACATTTATGTTTTGTTTGCTGCTGAATTCCTAGGCCTACACAATAGCTGCTCAGTAACTATTTATTAAATAGATACATCAACAACTGAGACTGTGCTAGATGCTAGACCTCCAATGATGAGCAAGATCAACCCTGTGTCCGGCAGGGAGCTTACCACCCAGCAATAAGGGCAGGTAATGAAACACGGTAAAGTAAGACGAAAGCAGGGGCAGGAGCACTATGCAGAGCTATGCCGACACTTCCTATGAGGACTTCAAATGACTTAGGAACCACAGAAAACCTCTTGTAGAAAGAAATGTTTAAACTGAGAGGAGAGGACCCACGTAACGATCACATGTAAAGGGCAGGCAAAGAGAAAGGAGTCAATAGAAAGATGTAGTCAACTGTGTGCAATGCTGCAGAGGCCACTCCGGTTAAAGACTGAGGAGGCCACAGCAACCTTGGCCAAAACACAAGTGTGACATTACTCAGGTGCTAACCATTTCCCCCGCTGTTCTGGTAGACAGAAGTTATGCTAGTTCCATATCAAACACAGAAGCTGCTGGACAAAGAGATGTTTTATTCAGGGTCTGACCATAAGGCTGCAATTCTAACGCAGGCCACTAGTCACAGCCTCCCAGGGAAACGCAGAGTTCCAAGATTTTCTCTATGGCAGGTACTCCCTTTACTCTGAACATCTACATGCTACATAGTATATAAAGATAGCTTATACTGTGTATTCTACTTAGAATATTTTGCCTGGCCCCAATGTGACAAAATTCCTATTTATCCTTTCAAACTTGCTTTTATATCATCTCTTCTCCCAAGCTTTCACTGGCCTCCCAGATAGAGTTAAGCACCTTTACTGTGGTACATGGTGTATAGCTAAAATTATTCAGCTATATTACTATCACCTGAAGTGGCCTGTGTGTTTCCAGAAATCACAGTGTATTAATCTTGATATCTCTCTACCATACAGCAGGTACCTCAAGAATGTTAGAGGAATGAACAAAGGAATAAAGGTAAAGGAATGCCTATTAAACTTCATGTGAGCTTTGAGTTTAGAATTGAAACAACATAGATGAACTATGTGGCTTTTAAACTAGCCAAGAGGATGGCGCAAAATACTGACTCATTAAAAATTTTTAAATGTTCCAATCTCACAAGATTTCCCCATCTGAAGCAAAAGTGCTTTGCGATCACGCCATGCATTCCTCACATTCATTTCCTTTTCTCCCCTTTCAAAAAACCGTACATGTCTTCTGACATGAATACTCAGATCCGAACAATACATCCAGTTTGGGACTCAGTGACAATATATGCAGCTGAAAATGGACTGCTGGCACAATAAAAACTGATAGGAGATGGACTGATTAGCAGAGATGGACAAGAATTTCACATGAACACTTCCACTCTTTTATCAAGTTGTGATCTCTGCTGGAGCACGACCCACTGATACAAGGCTGAAATTTTCCTGTTAATTAAAAAAGGAATTTGTGGCAAATTCAGTGCGAAGCTACAGCGTTTTCCGATGTCCTGATGATAGTAATCATTGGGGAGGAGAGAAATCTCTAACACAAACAGGAAAACTCAACGTTCTGGATACTGACAAAGGGAAAGAGGAGTCAAACATCTCATGCCCAGTTTCTCCTGAACTGAGTCAGTTGGAACAACAGCAACAAGAACGTGAGCCATAGAAAGACATCTAGTTAGAGTAAGTGACCAGCTTTTTTTAAGAATTTTCTGAGCATTACACTCTCTAGGTTGTTTCCTGCAGTTTCCAGACACAATGGCGAAGAGACAGACTTGGACCTAAGATAACTTAGATTATCTTTTGCTCAGATCATTAGACACTGAGGTTTTTCAGGAAACCAATTACACAGTAAAGACCCAAGGTTTACTTATCCAAGTTTAACAGTAAGGACACTAATTTAAAGGTTCACATTCAGATATCCTAAAAAGCAGGCTATCAATGTGCCAGGCTGATCATAATTTGATTTCCTTAGAGTTTCCTTTTCACATAATACTCTACGCATGTTCACTTTCAAGCATTCATGGTAGATGTTAAAGACAATGTGACAAAAACATTTCTATTGAAAACCATGCATTTTCTCTTGCTTCTAACCTGCTTAAAAATTTATCTTTTGTTTAAAGGTTCCATATTTCAGTTAGACCCAAAGGAGAGGTATTTTCTCCACTTGGAAGGCTGCTTTAAATCAATTCAGCCTTTTTGAGTTACAGGAACTGGCCTAGAATTGTAGGGGCAGTGGTGGGGGTGGTTGGGGAAGGCTGTTATCACACCCCTGCTCCAACCAGACATTACTTTATAAGGGTGAACTGCAGCAACAATGATTAAACACTTGAACATTTCTAATTTCAGAACGAGTAAGCCCTGACCACACAGACCACTGCAAACAGTCTGCACACTAAGCCCTGTAGCCTCTGACAGTGAAGTTGTATGGGTAAGGCCTTGGGAAGAGGAGCTGAACATCCCGAGCTGGGGCCTCCTAGCTCCAGCCGCGAGGAACAGGCTTAAAGCTTCTTAGAGGGCAGTCATCTCATTCTGCTCCCTATCTTCAAGCAGAAGAGCTTCGTTCTTGTCATTAAATTAAAACTCACCGCGGACTATCAATATCAATATATATGATACTTCCGTCTCTTCAGACCTCTATATTTGTCTACTTGAACTATTTATGCTGCTATGTAAGAACATTCATCTCTGAGTGGAAATGTAAACTGAATTTAAGAGGTCCCTCAATCTTCTCTTTGCCAAACTAAGCAAGCCAGTGGCATTATGCTTTCCTCATATAGTTCATCTTACAGCTCTTATAATTTTTGTTCTTGTCATCTTGCCTTTCTTCAGCTTTGTCATTAGAGTTCTCTTATTAGAGTCAGATAATACCACCACCTATTACACAATTAATACTTATCACCAGGAATAGGTATTTGAATCAGAGTATCTGAGGATGACTCAGTATAACCTCTACATGGGGACGGACACTCCTAGGTGTTTTAAAGATATTGTCATATTTGATTTTCATCAAAAGAAAAATAAACACGAGGTACTATTTAGTGTCCTTTTATTTTTATTTTCTTTAAAAATATTTAATTTATTTATTTTTAGAGAGAGGGGAAGGGAAGGAGGAAAAGTGGGAGAGAAACATCAATCAAGTGTGTGGTGGCTTCTCATGTGTCCCCTACTGGGGTCCTGGCCTGCAACCCAGGCATGTGCCCTGACTGGGAATCAAACCGGCGACCCTTTGCTACACAGGCCCATGCTCAATCCACTGAGCTACACCAACCAGGGTTAGTGTCCTTTTACAAGTACATCTGCAGCACAGAATGGTTAACAACTTACCCAAGGTTACTTTGCCAGTGAGCTAAGATTTAAAGTAAAGTCCTAGAACCACTAGAGATCAGTGTTTCTTAAAAAATAATGTACATAGGAAGCATCTGTGAATCTTGTTAGACAGCAGATACTGATTCAGTAGATCTGAGGAAGGGCCTCAAATTCCACATTTCTAACAAGCTTCTGAGTGATGCTGATTGCTGGTCCAGGACCCACAGCATCTTTGAGTGTGCACAGCATCTTTAAGAACCCTTCCTCCTCCACATCGGGGGGAGGAAACCCATCCTCCTCCTTTGCGGTGAAGTGTGATACATTATCGGGCTCCTGTCCTTACTCCCTTTAATCCATCCTTAGAATATGGTGTTGCTTGTTCTCTTTGGTCACCTCCATTTGTTTTGGAAAGAAGCATATAGAAAATAAAATATGAGATGTGAAGTAACCCATTTTCCCCTTTAGAAGGAAGGAGTAGTCTAGATTTCCAGAGCAGTATAACATTTCTATTGTGCCTTGCCACTGAAGTAATAACAATTAGCAAATATTACCTGTAGGGCTTGAGAATTTATATTGGGAGAAGAGCCCATAGAAAAAAATAAACAACTACATTTTTCCTCTTCTACTTTCAAACAGATAGCCATTCTCTTACCTTGCCCAAGCACACTTTTAAGCCTGAGTTTACAATATAGCTTATGAATTAAGTTTAACATAGTCAGACCATTAACTATGGCCTTAGGGAACAGTATTCTCACCAGAATTGCATACACTTTTTAATGTGGTTGGAAAACTCAACCCGATATAATAATTCTCAGAAAAATTGAACAATTTCCATAACATAATATTCATTACTAGAGTGAAAAAGGAGAGTTCTTATAGAATGGGATCGCACCTAACATTTTAAGGTTAAATTAGAAAAACTAGTAGGAATATATCATTTCTGGCCTCTTTGCAAATGACTGAGGCTACTGCTCACAAATGTAAATTACTGCTCAGAGAAAAATTAAGTAACTCCTATGTGCAGGTTTATTATCTAAACTCAGCAAATGCTGTGACGACTGAAGGTAATAAAGCATTTTATGAAGAACTTCACTTCAGTGGTTCGTAATAATTGAGCTTCTGTGGACTGCTTAGCACAATGATATTTTAAAAACTGGTAAAGAACCAGATTATTTGTTTGACCCTCCATCAAGAAATATTATAGAGAAACAGCCCAAAACACTCAAGAAGAAAAGTCTGACAGTGTCATTATAATCAAGGAGTTAGGTTTTTGCCTTACTATTTTAGACATTATTGATTGCTAAATAAATTAATTCAAAAGACCACATTAACAAAAATCCCTGAGCCTGGCTGGTGTAGCTCAGTGGATTGAGCACAGGCCTGCGAACCAGAGGATCACAGTTCAATTCCCAGTCAGGGCACATGCCTGGGTTGCAGGCCAGTTCCCAGCAGGGGATGCACAAGAAGCAACCATACATTGACATTCCTCTCCCTCTCTCCTTCTCTTCCCCTCAAAGATAAGTAAATAAAATCTTTTAAAAAATCCCTGAGACTCAGGTTTTTATCTATATATGCTTAACAAAAGAGAACTGGATCTGTTGTAAAAGTCAAGAGTAATGAACAGAATATGCTAATGATTTCTGTATTATTTTTCTGTTTTAAGCAATTCCACTAGGAAGCACAAATTTTCTTTAATTAGTCTCTGTCTAGTTGTGATTTTGCCTGAAAACCAGTTCACTTGGGTCTGCACTGGGAGGGAAGAATACCCTCTTTTGGACTAACACAGATGTATAACTATAATAGGGTAAGTCCAGGAAATTGAGTCAATGCTAGTAGCCAGAAAAAAATTTTTTAAGAAAAAATAAGTACAGTGTGACTTCTGGTTCCAGACAAGACATAATCACATATAAAACAAATATAAGATGATTCAGGAAGATGGAGAGAAGGTGATAGATTGCCACAGACCTCAAAACCCAGGGAGCAACACCATGGTGAGTTGCTTAGTTTAGTTTTTGCCTTATATACCCTGGACTGGGTATTGGAGAAGTCAATAACCCAGGAATGCCAATGGACACAGAAAAAAAATCCAAGAGCAGCCTGCTCGTGCTAGCCAACAGAAGAGAAAGGGGTATCTTGCCCAGCAAAACAAGAAAATGTTTAAACAAGAATTGCCTTACCCTAGCCAAACACCACAGAAAACAGTGCAACCCCATCCCACCTGCATCAGCCAAGGCTGAGACTTGTAGCGTCCCTCTGCCCTGCCCCCTTTCTGATGAGGTGGTATCTGAGAAGACTGAGTGGGGAGCCAGTACTTTAGTCCCTGTCTGATGGGGATGACTCCGTTTTCCACACCCTTCACCCTCCTGATTATCAGTAGAGGCCTCATAGGGAGCCTGCACCTCCAGTCCTATCTAGCTTTAATTAGGTGTCCCGCCCTGCTGTGGTGGTGTCAGAAGAATCTGTATAAAGCAAATAATTTCACAACATATTTGTAGCAAATGGAGGCCATCTGGGAAGCTCCTGCCCTTCAGCCAGGGTGGTATCAGTAGAGGTCTAGTAGGGAGCAGAATTCTTCCCCTCACCTCCCCGCAGCAGTGATGAGGTAACCAACTCTCCCTGGGTGTCAGAGGAGGTGGAGCGTCCTTTTCCCCCACTGATATGATGTCAGAAAAGGTCTACTAAGAGAGGTGATTTAAATAAAACCATACCATACCACTCAAATGTCTCGAATACAACTAAAACTAACTTGTCATAGCAAGAGCCAGAATAATCTCAACTGGAATGAGAAAAGACAGTCAACAGATATCAATACTGAAATGACACAGATGCTAGAATTATCTGACAAGAATTTTAAAGTGGCCATCATGAAAAGCTTTAATGAGCAAAAATAAACATGCTTAAAACAAATTTAAAAAGTCTCAACAAAGAGATACAAAATACAAAAAACAACCAAATGAAAATTTTAGAACTAAAAAATAAAATAACCAGAATAAAAAAAACCTTCCTGGATGGGCTGCACAACAGAATAGAGAGGACATAAGAAAGAATTAGTGAATCTGGAGATAGAACGAAACACATCATCCAATCTGACAACGAAGAGAAAATGGACTGACGGAGAAAATGAACAGAGCCTCAGGGGCTTGTGGAACTGTAACAAAAGATCCAGCATCTGTGTCACTGGAATCCCAGAAAGAGAGCAGGGAGAGGGGAGAGGGAAACATATAGGAAGAATTAATGCCTGAAGATTTCCCAAATTTGGCAAGAAACATAAACCTACAGAATGAAGAAGCTGAGTAAACCCCAAACAACGTAAATCAATGAAATCCATGCCAACACACATCATAATTAAACTTCTGAAAACTAAAGACAGAGGAAAATCTTGAAAGCAAGAGAGAAGCAACATCTTATTTAAATGCGGGACAACAGAATGACAGTAGATTTTAATTGCAAAACATAGCAGGGGAGGGGAGAGAAGGAAGTAGCACATTTTTAAAATGCTGAAAGAAAAGACCTGCCAACCCTAGGATTCTATATCTAGCAAAGGTATCCTCCAAAAAAATACAGGAGAAATCAAGAAATTCCCAGATGAAGGACAACTATGAGAATTTAGATTTATTCTGAAAAAATGGTTAAAGGTGATCTAAATAGGAAGGAAAGAATTAGGGAATTCTGGAACATCAAGAAGGAAGAAAGAACAGAAAGAGTACAAATACAAATAAAAAGACTTCCCCTCTTGAGTTTTCTAAATTATGTTTGACAGTTGAAACATTAATTATAATGTTGTCTGATGTGAATAAAGAAAAAAACTGAGAATGGAATACCTAGGGAGTAACTGCTTAGGCAACTGCATCTGGAAGCACAAACTTCAGTCACTTTTCAGGGCGCCCTATTCCACTGAAAAGGCAGGTGGCCAACACCACCTGGTCAAACCTGCCCACCTTCCTCACAACTCCATCTCCACACATCATCCCCTCAGGTCCTGACATTCAATAAATGCTGAATGAATGAGTGAAGAAATGAATGTTTTCAAAGACAAAATTCTCCATCTATGCTCCTGACTTAATCCTCTTCCATATCACTTAGCCACTGTCCTAAAAATTATTCTCTCTTTCTCATGATCTTGATAGCTTTTGGCTGCATCCCACAAGCCTTCGACTAAACACACCATGAGAAAAGCCCTCGTCAAAGACTTTCTTCTTAAGCAAACTATGCCTCTCTCTCCTCCCTGCCATTAGCAAAACTCTAAATGAGTAATCTATACTCAGTGTCTCCACTTCCTCATTTCCAACTTGAGTTTTGGCCCAACACAATATGTTTCCCTGTCCTGTCACTTTATATTGTTTTCTTGACAAATTCAGGGGTGTCCAACCTTTTGGCGTCTCTGGGCCACACTGGAAGAAGAAGAGTTGTCTTGGGCCACACATTAAATACACACACACTAATGAAAACAAAAAAAATCTTTTAACATTTTAAGTAAATTTACAATATTGCAAATATTGTGTCCAACCCGCGGCCGCATTCACAGCCATCCTGGGCCGCAGGTTGGACGCCCCGCATGATCTATTAATTGTTAGATATGAAACCTGATTTGGGGTTTTACCCTCCTTGCTAGCCACTTTTTCCCTCTTCAAATGCTCTCTCCTCCCGAGTTCCCGGCCCACTGTGCTTTCCCCTTACAGACTGCTCCTTTTCAAACCCCTCCCACTGCCTTTCCCTTCCTTTCCCACCATTAAATGCAGATGTTCCCTGGGACAATGTCCTAGAACCTACTCTGTTTTCACTAGCTCCTTCTATAACATTATATTCTGCTACAGCTTCAAATTTAACATGTGCGCCAGTGACCCCCAAATCTCTATTTCTTAGCTGTTCGAGAAAAGCAGTGTGATGTGCGGCTCTCTAGCAGTCCCACGTTACAGTGTGATTATTATCCAGTAGAACACATGCACATACTAGGCACTACGTGGCTTATAAAATGTAGGTAAAACAATTGGTAAACCTCCAATGTCTCAAATCATCTTCGGTATTTTCAAATCACAATGTTAGATTTTTATACTAGAATAACAAAAGCTAATGCTCCTGAAAAGTTTTAACACCTTACTTACTCTTTACAGCACTATCAAAATGTTGTTGAACAATGTCACTTGATTATAAAAAAGGGTGCTAATGTATACCATTTCCATTTGGAGGAAATACAAAATTTACTTTACTGAAGAATAATATTGCACTATCAGTTCCTGACTTGATTACCCTTTGAAGTGAATTCAAAACGACATATGGTATAACACAAATGAATTCAGTTAGGGTTACCTATATACAGCAAAAAAGAAATCACATTGAATAAAATTAAGGACTATATTATCCATCAAAATAAAATTTTTTCTTTTTCTCCAACTGGCATCAATAAGATTATAGCAATATACAGTTTTCTAACACTCAAATGAATTGTTTTCCAGTTCCATCTACACCACTTGTGCCATAATGGTTGAAAAATGACTTAAAAGCAAAGCAAAACTGCTAAATCCCTCCCCACATTGGTAAAATCACTAATATGACCTATTTATACCAACAGACTACAGAATACAAGTACTACCGAGTAACGGCTCTGAAATATATAAACCATGCAGAAATGACAGACTGTGTTTTAAGGTTTGCAGATCGCCATACGGCCATCAACAGGTATTAATGCTGAACAACAAGTCATGGAAATATCTCAGGAAAGCTTAATAATGAAAGTGGTTTTGTGCTTAAATAAATATTGCAAATAAAATTTTAGTCCCTTTACTCAAGGCAAATCTTTTATGATAGACATGTATTTACAGTTAGATTACAGTCCCCTTCATACAAGTGTTAGGCACCAGTTATCTGACACACCCTTTGAACACACAAATACCAAACAAACACGACAGGCATTCTGTCCACCTTTCCCCTGGCACATTGTTAGCTCCTTCAATTTAAAAATAGGGTTTTACGGCCCTAGCTGGTGTGGCTCAGTGGACTGAGTGCTGGCCTGCGAACCACAGGCTCACCTGTTGGTTTCCCAGTCAGGGCACGTGCCTGGGCTGTGGGCTAGTTCCCCTGGTTGGGTGTGCACAAGAGGCAACTGCACATTGATCTTTCTCTCCCTTTCTCCCTCCCTTCCCCTTTCTCTGAAAACAAATAAATAAAATTTTTAAAACAAAATAAAAACAGGGTTTTATGTACAGATGCTAACAGGCCATGACGCCTGCACCCAGCAGGCAGTCTGTGAACAAATCCTGACAGGACTCGGGGAAATAAATTTGCTCTGGCATTAGTTCTAAGAATGCCTCATGGAATAAAATTTGAAATTGTTCTGTCTCTAGGAACTAGGAGAGGATTTTGAACTTTATGTTTTTGTCAATCCAATTGCCAGTGAAATCTCCCTTTTAATAAGTAGTAGGAGTCACAATAATGTTGCTGAAAACATTCACTCCCCAGAATACAGACATAATCTCTCAGCTATATGCTCCAATTTCTATCATACACAAGAGATCGATTACAAATAAAATGCAAGCTCCACTGGGTGGCACAAGACTAAACCACAGGAAGGGTTACTTACTCCTACTACTAAAAATTATTCTGCCTTTTGTTTTCTCATTTAAAAATATATTTAGATTACAAAATTAAAACAAATAAAAGTAACACTGCATAATTTAACTGTCGTTTTCTACCAAATTGCTTATAACTGTATCCATAAAATGATAATAATCTACCATATGTGCAGCTGCAAAACTAAAAAGCACTGGTCAGTGCTGTTGTGAAATGTGAACCTACTACTCCCCCTGGTGCCTGTGCAACTGAATTGCAATAAAATAAAGCTTTCATTTCTCCAAGAAAGCGCGAAATTTCATATACTGTACTGTCAGTTCTGTTACAATGCTTGCTTTGAAAACATAAATTTGTTTGAGTAAATTCAATGTATTAAGAAATAATTTGAACAAAAAGTTGAATTTGACCCATGAGAAACATTAGGTGTGGGCAGAAAACGGCACTCAGCTGATCCAAGCCCAGTGGGAACACACACAACACACCCACTTGCCTCATAGCTCAGACTTCTACCAGCTATGGTGGTTCACCCGTGTCTAATGTTAAACTTTCCACCCAATCCCAGTAACTCGTCTACCAGTTTACAATAACTCACAAACTGCAACCCTTTCAATGCCCATTTCAATGCCCACAAGCATACTTAAGGTATGTTCAAGAAAAAAGTGCTATATTTACTATAGTATTTATACATTTCTTAATTATTTAATGTGTGAAACTGTGCTATCATTTTTACTAGGTTAGTTTTTTAAAAATGTTTCACTAATGAAGTTTTTTGAGTGTTGGCCCCTAAGCCCATTTTTCCCATAAGCCCTGTGGGGGCTTTCTTTTTTCTTTTTGGCATGATATTTATTGCATGTAGTGATTTCTAAGGAACACACATGTCTCCTTATAGCAGAACTAACAGCAGAACTGTATAATAAACAGTAAAATTAAACTGTGTCTACTATATTTGTGTATAGGACAAGAGTGATTACAAAGAATTATGTAAATTTTACAACTTTAAAAAATGTATTTTATCTATTTCCATGAAAATATTACTGACTTTTTCTGTCTACCTCCTTTTAGAAAGAGTCTCCCTTCAGTTATAGACCTTTATAATATTTCAGGAGGGAAACATTTAATATATATACCCACTTTTCCCATTCAAGCTATTAATCATGCCAAATACTTTGTGCCACTGCTCTAATTTGACAACCAAATTCTTTCCACAAGTCTGAGGTGAAAAAAGGTCCAACTAACCCAAAGAAGAGTCAAGATGATTCCTTGTTTTAAGTTCATATGTCATTCAAAAGCTGAGTCGGTCAGAAAGTTGCATAAGAAAAACGAGCAACCCATTAAGGAGAAAGACCAGGTTCACAGGAAGGAACACAAACAGCCCAAAGAGCTGTTCCCACGAATGATAAATGCAGTGACTTCTGAGCCTTTCATTTTTCTGAAAAATACCAGTGTTGCACTCAGATAAAAGGGCAGTGAGAATAAAATGTTTAGGAAATCATAAGCCTTTACTTAGCTGACACTCTTGATTATACTTAGAGCTTCACTGTCACATACCTCCCTCATCAAAGTACACTTTGGTATTAGCAGTTTGTCTACATTGGGCTTAACCTTTCCACATTATCAACCTGCTCTAAATGGAGTAAAACTTACTGTCAGGCAGGAAGTCTGAAAGTGTGGTCCGTGGACAGCGGCCTCAGTACCACCTGGGAGTTGTAGGAAATGCACAATCCTGGAGCCCTCCCCAGATGCAGGCCTGAGTCTGCATTTTCTCCAGCCGACCAGGTGACCGATGGAATCCGAGGAGCACTGGTCTCAACTATGACAACTTCCAGGCTCCACTTAGCCCACCTTGCACTTCTACGGAGTTAAGAAAAGCAGTTTTCCTGCTGCCATAGTCGTGGCTGTTTCACAGTATATTAACTGGAACGCTCATTTTTAAAAAGTCACTGCTATTTTGTTAGGTTTTTGAATCTTGTTATAACACTATCTGCTTGGATCATATAAATAATGAATAAAACAAATCACCAAAGATGCTGGAATAAAATTGATTAAATATGACTAGATATTGATTCCTAAGCAGGCAGAGTTTCACATATATTTAAATCATAAAACATATTTTTGCCCTGGCTGGTGTGGCTCAGCTGGTTGGAGCATCAGCCCGTAACCGAAAGGCTGCAGATTTGATTCGGGCGTGTACAGGAGGCAGCCAATCGATGCTTCTCTCTCGCACGATGTTTCTCTCTATCACTTCCTCTTTCCCTTCCTCTCTCTCTCTCTAAAAACAATGAAAAAAATGTCCTCGGGTGAGAATAAAAAAATTAAAACACGTTTTTTTCATATGCACATGCAAACCAGTAGATATTTGTGCAATAAAACACCCTAGCAACTCATGCTTAGGACATATTTCATTAATTAGGTAAAAAGTTTCCAAAATTACACAGCACTCATGTTTTCTCCCTCAACTGGATGTAAAAGTCCCAAACTGACTCTCTTAGTTACAATAAATTAAAATATACAGAAGAAAAAGTTTAATAATGGTACCTTTATAAGGTTTGGTGTGATGGGACATTGTTTTTGTTTCCTTTTATTTTTTTAGAGTTCATTGCTGAATATATTGCCTTATATTGCTGAATATTCCAATGTATGGATATACCAATCTGTTTATCCATTCACCTATTCATGGATATCTGGGTTGTTTCCAGTTGTTGGCTATTAAAATTTAAGCAGCAAGAATGTTATATACAAGTCTTAGCATGCACATATACTTTCATTTCTCTTGGGTGATTACCTAGGAGTAGAGTAGCTAGGTCTTTCGGTTAAATTTTTGGACAAAAGCAGAACTATTTTCCAAAGTTGCTGAACCATTTTATACTCACATCAGCAGTATAGGAATGTTCGAGTTTCTCTACATATTTGCTAATACTTGGATTGGTTGGTCATTTTAACTTTAGACATTCTAATAGGTGGGTAGTCATGTATAATGGTGGTTTTAATTTATATTTACCCAAGATTTAATATCTCACCGTATGTTTACAGACCAAATATTTTCTTTTAATTTTTTTACTGCTTTTTAAAAATATATTTTATTGATTATGCTATTACAGTTACCCCATTTTCCCCCCTTTGCTACCCTCCGCCCAGTACCCCCATATCCTCCAGCAATCCCCTCTTTAGTTCATGTCCATGGGTCGTGCATATAAGTTCTTAGGCTACTCCATTTCCTACACTGTTCTTAACGGCCCCATCTGTTCTGTACCTACCAACTTGTACTTCTTGACCCCTGCAACTTCCCCCCATACTCCCCCTTTCCCCTCCCAGCTGGTAATCATCCAGACGATCTCCACATCTATGATTGTTTCTGTTCTGCTTGCTTGCTTAGTTTGTTTTTTTAGATTCAAATGTTGATAGCTGTAAATTTGTTGCCATTTTAATGTTCGTATTTTTTATCTTCTTTTTCCTAAATAAGTCCCTTTAACAGTTCATATAATAATGGCATGGTGATGATGAACTCCTTTAGCTTTACCTTGCCTGGGAAGCACTTTATCTGCCCTTCCACTCTAAATGATAGCTTTGTTGGATAGAGTAATCTAGGTTGTGGGTCCTTGCTTTTCATCACTTTCAATACTTCTTGCTACTCCCTTCTTGCCTGCAAAGCTTTTATTGAGAAATCAGCTGACAGTCTTATGGGAACTCCTTTGTAGGTGACTATCTGGTTTTCTCTTGCTGCTTTTAAGATTCTCTCTTCATCTTTAACCTTTGGCATTTTAATTATGATGTGTTTTGGTGTGGTCCTCTTTGGGCCCGACTTGTTTGGGACTCTCTGTGCTTCATTGAACCTGTATGTCTACTTCCTTCACCAAATTAGGGAAGTTTACTTTCATTATTTTTTCAAATAAGTTTTTAATTTCTTGTGTTTTCTCCTCTCCTTCTGGCACCCCTATGATTCAAATATTGGTACACTTGAGGTTGTACAATAACCTCCTTACCCCATCCTCATTTTTTTGGATTCTTTTTTCTTATTGCTGTTCTGATTGAATGTTTTTTTTTCTTCCTTGTGTTTCAGATCATTGATTTGATTCTCAGCTTCATCCATTCCACTGTTGATTCCCTATAAATTTTTCTTTACTTCATTTAGTATAACCTTTATTTCTGTCTAGGTCTTCTTTATGCTGTTGCAGTACCCAGTGAGTTCCTTGAGCATCCTAATAAGCAGTGCTTTGAACTCAGCATCTGATAGATTGCTTATCTCCATTTTGTTTAGTTCCTTCTCTGGAGTTTTGTTCTGTTCTTTCATTTGGGCCATAATACTTTGTATCCTCATTTTGGCAGCCTCCCTTTCTTAGTAGTGTGGCCTAATGTAGAAAAGCACACCTGTAAGTTGGATGGAGTTGAGCCTTAGGTAATTGCCTGGGTGGGGCAACCCATGTCAACCAGGTTGATGGAGTCTCAGATACGGTGCCACAACTCAGTGGCTCTGTGGGGGAGAGGGATGAGGAAGGGGACAATGGCTGCTGCCTGACCTGTGGAGTTCTGTCTGAGAGGAAGCTGTTCCCTAGCTCTCATCCTGATGCCAGACACTTCATGTTATCCCCATATGCCACTGGTGCCGTTCCAGCTGCTGTCCCAGTGCTGGAACCCAGAGTGAGTCTGCCTAAGTCCTAAATCTACTGCAGACCCTTTAAGAGGAGACTAAAACTGAAATCCCAGAAACTGAGAATCCCAGTTTCTTACGCTGCCCCACTGCTCACTGGTTTTTACAGCCAGAGTTGTGGGGACTTCTCTTCTTGGCACTGGAACTCTGGGCTGCATGGTCTGGTGTGGACCTGGGATCCCTGACTCCTGAGATACCCCTCCCAATTTTTACCGACCACATGTGGGTGGGGGACCACCCATTCTGCATCTCTGCCCCTCCTACCCATCTGAATAAATGTGATTTTAATTCCTTGGTTGTTGGACTTCCATATAGCTTGATTTTCTAATGATTCTGGGTGATAGCTGTTTTGTAGTTTAGTTGTAATTTTTGCTGAGATTGTGTGAGGAGGCAAACTGTGTTTACCTACACCTCAGTCTTGACTGGAAGTCTTTGATAGGATATTTTATCACAGAATTCCCCTGAAAATCTTGTCTGGGAAGCACTTCTCAGAGTAACTAAGAAATTCTGCTTTGTTTTTCTTTCTTATCCTCAATGTTTGACTGAGTTCCTAATGCTCTACCATTGAAGTCTACAAATCTGTCATCTGAACACCTCAGACGGTACAGAACACCTCAGATTTTTGTTTCTTACCACAGGGTAAATGCCTAAAAATATGGTATGGCACTAGATTCCCACATTTACTGTTAAATTTCATTTCTTTTTCATGGCTTTTAAGTAAGTAGTGTAAATGTTAGTTACAGACATCTCAAACTTTTTTCTAATGCACACTGAAGGATTGCAGATGTTTATGGTCACTGAGGTTTCTAATACGGTTTGTGTTATAAAGACAATAACGGGAGCATCATAAACTTACTTTGAATAAAAACTTCTTTTGTTCATATTATATATATTTTTCTCCATGTTCCCTTGAAGATGTAAAATAAATTGAGAGAATAGGTTGGGTCATGGATAGAAAGTAGGGAAAAGACCAGTACATTTAAATGTATAGGATTTAAATATTTTACAAGTGATTTTGTTAAGTTATATATCACACTTTCTATGTAATATACTATGCAAGGTAGAATTCTATGAAGCAAACACATCTTATAGAGAATACAAAATTATAAATAAACTATTAAATGTTAAGATAAATAAAACTAAAATTTAGAAAAATAAAATAGCTAAACTTTAGATTTATACCACAGCATATATTCCCTAGAGCAAAGAACTGCAAAAACATTGCAAAATAGCAAATTATTGACTATTTTCTTTCTGGTTTAATAATCTGGAGTATAAATTAATATTTCACAATCCTAAAAGTCAGATAAAAGCAAGTCTTCAAGTACATAAAAGGTAAGCTACCTCACAAGTGAGGCCAACTAAAACCAGAAGTCCTCTCACTGCTTGCAAAAGAAAAAGGTCAGGAATATGAACTGTTTTTATAAATCCAACTCCTAACCAAAGGCTTCCTTATCACTTGGGGTTTTGGCCCATTTCTTTTTCCTCCTTTTTGCCGTTTTCTTAGGTTGATGTTGGATAAAAGAAGAAAAATCCATGGTGACAGTCTTAGTGACTTCCCTGATTTTGGAATATGTACAACCAACGGGGAAATATACTGAATGACATAAAGACATTGTTAGGCAGCAAAAACTAGTAACTATAGTAAAAGTATAGGGTCTTGACCTTGGAAAGAAATTATTTTTACTCTAACACAATTATTGTGAATTGCTATGGAACTATATGAAATTGTTACAGTATTTAAGTTACACCATAATATTCACACTCATTCTGAATGGCAGACTCTATTCATCCTATCTTTAAAATGGAAGAAGAATCAAGCAAAAATGAGTGGCCAATGCTCTTATTTGATTTAATCAAATGGCAGTACTAATTATAAAGTGGATTCCATAAGTAAATGCACAGCACAATAGGAGATTCATTCTTCTCCTATCACAGAATCAAGGCATCTTGATGCACGACTAATCTCACTGCATAGCACAGTTTATCCCTTTGTAGGTACTCAAAATGCCTATTAAAGACTATGCTCCTACCCATTCATTTCAGCATTGCTACTATTATTTTTAAAATATTTTAAAACCTACTACTACTAGATGCAAAATTAGAAAAGGCACTATATATGTGAAATATTCCTTTTTAGAACTATTTAACTCATGTATAAAAGACATATGACTGGAAGAGAGGTCTACCCTGCTTAGAATACAAAAAGTCACTAGCGAATGCTGCTATTACACCAACGATAAGAAAGGGCCAGATAATCTGTAGAATATAAATTCGTAGGCCCATCAGAATCCAAGACACAAGATAATCAGATAAGCTGAATTCCAAAGGGTGACAAGCTTCACTAAAGGGAGACAGGACACAGAACCCAAAACAGAGTGTGGTCATTATAGAAAGCATACAAGAGGAAAACACAATTTTTAACAAATTATTAAAGGCTGAGTGTAGGCTAGTGTGACAGCTTACGCATCCCTGGGAGCACCAGACACAAGAAGAGGAAGTACTCACTGACTGGATCTTTTTCACAGGCCCCAACCCAGGGCTTATAAGAAATAATGGGGGTGTAGCAAGAGACCTAAGAGAGTCCTTGTCAGTGGTGCGTGTGTATAACACTCTGCCCATGTCTTGGATCCATATCAAACACTCCTCCCTACCTATACCCAGGGACCAGGAACACTAGGAAAAACCTGTCAGGACTCCAGGAATCCACACTGAGCACAAAGTAGCAGAAGCCCATCACTAGGAAAATGTAATCTCCAGTGAACTGAAGATAACCACAGTGACAAGAGAGCCCAAATCCAATTCAACTACTGATGAGAATGACTCAAATTGCACTAACTGCATGCCTGGTAGAAAAAAAGAGGTGCTCATTTCTGAACGTAAGTACTATTTATTTAGGTCTCTGCTGTTCTTTAACACACAATGTCAGGTATTAAATAAAAAATATAGAATTATTTAGATGGACTTATCAAACTGGGTACAGTACAGGAATTAAATAACTTGAAAATAAGGTAGCAGAAATAAAACACAAAGATAAAAAGAACAAAGCATCCCAAATCTCTGATACCATATCAAATATGTGTTACCAGAATCCTAGAGAGACATGAGAGAGAAGGAGCTAGAAGGAATATCTGAAGAGATATTTAATGGCCAAAAGCTTTGCCAAATTAAACAAAAACAAACAACAGACCAAAGAAGCCAAAAGAACTCCAAGCAGGATCTACATGCACACAGACACACTTAGACATATAATAATCAAATTGCTAAAAACCAAAGCCAAAAAGAAAATTGTGAAGAGATTAGAAGAATTTTTGAAGTACTGAAACAAAAGTACATCACAAGAGCAATAATATTCCACATTTGTGACTTGAGAACTACAAATAATAAAAACAACAGGTATACCTGAGCACTTAATACATGTCAGACAATGTTCTGAGTGTTACAAAACTCTTTAAGGTACAATTAACATTTTATTTTATAGATGAAGAAACTGACACATTGTACACATAAGTTAAGTAAATTGCTGTGGATCACACAGAATCTGTGGAACTGGGGCTCACACCCCAGCGGTGTGGCACTGGTCCATGCTCCTAATCAGGACATGTTCTGCTTTGGCCAAGATCTTTATCTCTACCCCCTTACGGTCCTATAAACAATTGACACCCCGCCCCACCCCCAACCCGCTCCGTCTGTGCTTCTAAAAGAGCAGCAATTTCAATGTAAGGAAGAACAGAAACTTCTCTCTCCCTGCTGGGGATGGCAGTGAATGCTAGCATAGTTTTCACATTCCTTTAAAATTAAGCATTTCTAGACAACAAGAAGCCTGAACTTGAACTGCACTCTATGAATGTATTTTTTATGCTGAATTGCATCTACTTGTTCTTATCAGGGACCTCCCATTAGAAACCACTTCTCTCCTTTCCCTCCTTTAAAGGACAGTGAAAATAATCATATCAAGAAAGTTATTACTATTTTTAAATTGTGTCTGCTCACTGTAGGCATAACACTGTGACAAAACTGTTAATTTATTTTTCATAAGCTTTTTATTTTAGAATAATCTTAGATTTATAGAAAAGTTGCAAAGATACACTACAGAGAGTTTGTATATACCTCTCACCTCGTTCTAATTATTTATATCTTACATTACAATGGTACATTTGTCACATCTAAGAAGCCACTGTTGCACTACTGTTAACTAAAATCTAGACTTTATTCAGATTTCAATTTTCCATTAATGTCCTTTTTTCCGTTCTATAATCCAATTCAGGGTACATTTAATTGTCATGTTTCCTTAGTCCCCTCTAGCCCATGAGAGTTTCTTAATCTTTCCTTGTTTTTTATGACCTTAGTAATTCAGAGAAACAATGGCAGGTACTTTTATAGACTGTTCTCAATTTGAGCTTCTCTGATGGCTTTCTCACGTCTAGAGAGGGGTTATGGATTTGGGGGAAGAATAGCACAGAGGTAAAGTGCCATTCTCATCACGTCATAGCAGGCGTACATGATGTTACACTTGACCACTTGGTTAAGGCAGTGTGTGCCAGGTCTCCACTGTGAAGTTATTATTCTCCCTTCCCATTCTCTAGTCTATGAGTGTGAGTAAGTGAATACAGCCTGCCATCAAGAGTGGAGGATGGAAATTAAGCACCACCACCTAAAAGAGGGTGTTACCTACATTTATTATCTGAAAATCTGTAGTAAAGAGGTGTCTCTTCTCTCTCATTTGACTAAATTATGTTTAAGTTATTGTTTAATATGGGATGAGCATAAAAGGATCAGATGCAGTAAATGTTAATAGCTGAGATTTCATTCTTTAAAGCCAAAGAACAAGCCCACATCCCACTTTTCAGCCCAACACTACCAAAAAAGAACCAAATTTATAGTATCACAGCTGAGTAAACAATTTTGCCCAGGGCATCCGTACAACAGTAACATCAGGAAAGAAGCAGCGCTCCTCCAAGGTATGCTTTGAATGGAGGACCATGGAACAGCGATTCTTCACATCGCTGTGGATCATTCCTATTTTCTCTTTCTCTCTCTCTGCCCCCGGCCCCACCTCCCCTCCCTCTTGCCTTTTGGGGGTGAGGGTGACTAGGATGGAAGGAAGAAAAGGAAAAGAGCGAAACTGGTGTTCCCCTTTCCTATTAATAACACAAAGATACCTGGTGCTGCCATCCACTATTAGGAATTACATTTCTAGAGGCCAAGGAAGGCATGATAACCAAATATGTTAACATAAGAATCTCAAATTATTCTTGATTAGGCTATAAATAATTTCTCATTTCTAATTAATCCGTCCTTCATCCAATTAGACCCCAGGGAACTGAATGAACCCCTTGAGCGAGGTGCTCACTTCATAGTAAAATAAATGTGAAGATGCTTAGGAGACCCCATATCCAGAAGACCTGCTCTCAGAAGCTACAAAAGCTGAAGGTTTCAAACAACAACAAAAACAACTATTAGAGGAAAAAGTTCAGAGAACTCCTAAAAGAGGAAAAAATCAAAGGGTAAAAGAGAGGAGAAAGAAGAGGAGAAGAAAACTAGATGAAATGAATGTTACCTGCAAAACTAACCATTTCAAAGAAATTGTTTCTAAGAAATATACAAGAGTCAATTATTTTTGTCAAGGCTAAACTGTTCCTAATCAGTTTGAGTACATGTATGGAACAGTGATATGTATGTACAGTATAAAATAAGGCTCCAAACTGTTTAGTGTATTCTAGATCTTCCCAGGAAGGAGGTGTTTAATCAGTGATCTGTAAAACACCACTATTCTATTTCTCTTCCTCATCCAGCCCAGCCCTTCCTCTTTCTTGGCTCATCACCTCCACTGTTCGTACAATTTCAATGTTCTTCTATAATCTCTAATATTCTACCAAGCAATGTCTTTATGTCTACCACCTTTGTTTACCTAAAATCATCCCTCCAATCCCCTTACCTTAAATTTAAATTAAATGTAGAGCCTGCCTAAAAGTAATCATAATTCTATAAATTTTTAATATAACTTAAGAACTAACAACATACTTTTTCTTGTAACCTCTCACTGATCCTACTAGCAACACCGTGCTGTATTATCACCTTACAGACAGAGGAAGGGGACTTACATGACTGAGGGACAACAGCTCTTCACAAATTCACCTCAAATGAAGCTGAATCCACTTGATGGTTCAGCTCACCGCAGCTCATTAAGGTCCCCAGTGCTTCCTGTTTAGTGAACCCAACACATACTTTACGGTTCTCTTACATGACTTCTATAGATTAGTAACTCTGTGGAATTGCTCTCTCTCAGAAAATTTTGGCACAATTCAATATTATTCCTTTTTCTCTAGCTATTCCTTCTCATTCAAAGGCCCTGTCTTTTTACACCTAATAAATGTTAGGTGGATCCTGTCCTTGGTTTCTATCTTTCTTCATAATGTATGTTCTTCCTGGACAATCTCACCCAAACTCTAAGCTTTGAAAGCCCATTATACAAGGGCTGTCCAGAAGGTATTCATCTATGTAATATGAAAAACAGAGACATTTATTGAAGAAGATACAGATACAACACTGTACACAGGACAATGATGCCTCAGTTCCCTTCAAAGTAGGCATCTTGGGACCTCACACAGTTCTCCCAATCACCATCAGCTGTCTCATCATATTTTCCTGAATCTCATTAACAGTCTGCAAAGGTGATTGTAGTTTTGGGAAAAGCCAGAAGTTACTGGGTGTCAAATCTGGGCTATAGGGAGGCTGAGCCAGCTGGGTGATTTGATGTTTCACCAAAACCCTCTGCATAAGGTGTGATGCATGAGTGCCAGGCGCTTTATTGTGATGAAGCTACTGATCACCAGTAGCCCATAGCTGGGGCCTTCTGAATCATCGGAATAGTTTCCATGGAGAAATGTCCAAGCTTAATGCAAAACTTGTTGCAGGTTCATTGCTCTATTTATAGTCATTTTGAATGCAATGCCACACAGTACATGGTACATATGCTCATTCAAGGTTGTCTAGCACCCCCACTGACCAGTACAGTGAAGTCATCATTGTTCACACATAAACATTCCAGTCTGATCTCCTTGGCTGCCAGGTTACATCAATGTTGTGCAAACCATTCTCATTACATTAACAATGGCTGGACTTTTTCCAGACAGACCTCATGTTCTGATGACTCCCAAAAGCATATAGTTGGTCCTGAATTTTATTCTCAAATCCAGATTCTTATATTCATCTAATTGAGCTTATCTCCAAAGTCAATGTGGCCAAAATCAAATTCATAATCTTTTTTTCCTTTTTAAAAACTTTTCCCCATATATGCCTATCCACCTACCTAAATGCCCAATCCAGAAATCAAGGTCACCGATTATGCCAACTCCCACAACAAATCCTCAAACCCATTCTATTCTAAATAGCTGTCAAGTCTGTCCTGTGCTTTCTATCTTCATACCTCTGAGTCAGCCCAGTCTTCAGCATCTCTCTCATCTGGACTACTAATTTACCATATAGTAAGTGTCTGAACACTAATCTCCCCCTTTCAACCTATTCTTTATACAGCGTCCAGAAAAAAATTCTGTTAAAACACCAATCAATTTGTTGACCCCCTACCTTCAATAATCAAAATCAAACACCCCTCCCACCGACCCCGGCTGATGTCCCGCAGGGTTGAGTGCCAACACTGCTTCCATTCAAAGCCCTCAATGATTTGGACTAAACTTACCCTTCCGGCACCCTTTCCCTCCGCCTTGTCTTTGCAACTCACCTCCTCACCACCACAACTTACACTTTCAGGGAATCAATCTCCTGAAGTTTCCTAAACACACTGTGAAAGTGCTGCCCAACAGAACTTTCTGTAACGACATAAAGCTCTGTATCCGTTCTATACAGTGCCAGTCACGTGTGGGCAACGGAACTTAAAATGTGGCAAGTGTGTCTAAGGTACTGACTTTTTAATTTTATCCAACTCTACCTAATTTAAATTCAAACTATGATGTGAAGCTAGTGGCTACCGTACGAAACAGTGCGGGTCTGTGCTCTCTAGGTCTATGATGGGACACATGCCCCTGCCCAGAATGTTCCTTTCTTTACCCCTTACTTGTTTGCACGGTAACTTTCTATTCGTTGTCCTCCAAGTCTCACCTTCAAGTCTCAACTCAATGACTGTTTTATACAAAGTCTTCTTTGCTCCTATCAACTCCCATAACAGTTTATGCTAAAAAATAATAATAAAAGAATAAGGTACCATTTATCACACCGTGTTATTCTTTCAAGACATTTACAGTGTTTGTTATATGTTAAATGCTGAGCATGACACTGACATCACAAAGAGTAAGTCACAATTTTGTAATAATTCACTGCCTACAAAAAATAAATTTTGTGTCACAACTTATTGCTTATTAGGACAAAGAAGTGCCAAACTACATGAGAGGTGTTGTGCAGGAAGTACCTGCCTATACTGATCTTTGGAGAATGCCATGCCCTTTTTATATCTCATTTTCACATGCTTTTCCTTTAGTCTAGCACTCCCTCCTTTGCCTTCTCCGCCTGACTAATTTCTTTGTGCTTTAAGATTCAGAGCAAGAGTCACTTCCTCTGGGAAGTCTCCCTTGATCCCTATTAGCCTCTGCTCTGCTCTCTGAAACCATTCCCTGAAAATATCTTTACCACACTGCACTGGAGTATCGTTTGTTTCCCCTGTACAGTCCATAAGACAGTGCCTAGGACATAGCTGGCACTCAAAAACTGTTTGCAACATACATGTCTCTATACTGAGTAAGAGAGAGATTACCAATTAACATTATTCTTACTTTCACTTCTGCCAATAACATACACAATTCTGGGCTTTCACTGAGCCTTATAAGGCAGATTTATACCTTCAGTAAATGGACATGTTCTGAAAGACCTACAAGTCAGGTCAAGCTGAACACTTCCAAAACTTACTTAACTTATCCAAAAAGAGCCCTATCTGAATCTTGTCTTGAGTCCCTGCCTCTTAGGGGGACCAATATCTACAAGGAAAAAAAGGTTTTAAGCATTTGAAACCAAGTACAATAAATGTTCTATGTGGCCCATTTTTACTCAAAACGCTACGATCGCCTATCGCTATTTTAATCTTGCACCACTTTTCTTCGTGAGTCAAACTGAACAACCTAAGATATGCACAATGGCCATTTTATAATTTTGGTTATGTATACTCAGAAGAACCTTAAACCAAAAAGATAGTAATATCTCTGAAAAAGTTTCAAAGAGCAAAACCAAAATTGCTAAAAAGCTTCTAATATGGCACTTCTTATTCTTTCTTCTTGCATTCTGCATAATTCCTATATATTAAACAAATGATAACAAAACAACAGAAAAAAAAAACCCTTTAGGGATAATAAAAGAGTCCCACCAAAAAACGAGTGTTTCTTGCACTGAATTATAAAAGTTATATTTATGAATGAAAGTAAAGAGTCGTGAATCAACTTAAAGTGATTTGGAGTTCTACTTTCAACTGGCAGCCTTGTTTCTGAAGTGGAAAAGTACACAGTCTTCCCATTGAAGTATAAGTGCAAATTTTTCATAAATGCCTTATAACAGACTGAGAAATTCTATTTTATATCTAGTTGTCAGAGACATTTATAAGGGATGTTGTATTTCATCATTTTTTCATCTATTGAGATAATCACACTGTTTTTTTTTTTTTTTGCTTTTGGTTAAAATGGAGAATTATACTGACTGATTTTTGAATGTTAAACCAATCTTGCATTCTAGAAAACATTTGGTCATGATATATTATACAATTTTTTATACTGTTGGATTTGATTTGCAAATGTTCTGTTGAGAAATCTCCTCTTCTCTTCAGTTTTCAGAAATAGTTTGTGGAGGACTGTGTGCAGGGAAGAGGCCTGTTCTGTGACTGGCCCTTGGCTGGCTCTTGGGAACTGAACTCTTGGAATGTTCTGATAAAAGCTATTTTGCACGTTTGGAGCCTTGAGCTGAACTGTGCCGATCTGCCTAACTGTCTAGACAGTTTGTGAAAACGATGTGATTTACAGTGAACATCTGCTTTTGGTAACAACCCTTGGTCATGCTGGCACTGGGTGACTGGACCCCAGTAAAGGCCTTGGGGGAGGTGGCAGAATCACTGGAAAACAGAAGGCTAAACAACCGCCAGAGCTCATGCAGGGAGGGGATAAAAACGTGCAGCCTTCCCGTCACCACAGCAGAGAAACTATGTATTACACAAGCATCTGACAGGGTCCTCAGAGAAGTCACACTCGACATGGGGCTAACGTGGCCCTAGAATAAAGGCTGATGTGGATACACTGTAATAATGTTTATAAACAAGATTCAAAAGACACAACTTGATTCCCGATAACTTCTCTTAGTGTCTGAATAACAACTCAAACTTTTTATAATTTACAAAAAGTAAAACAAATTAAGGTTCACAGGGCAAATGCTATATAATACTTTGCAGAGTTCCTTTAACAAAGAGTGGTACAGTATTAACTCTAAGTAGATTTTTATAAAGTGCGTATTGTAACCCTGGAACAACCAATAACCAATAATGCAAAGTGGCAAAACAAAACTCAATAGAGGAATCAGTATAATATTCTGGATATTCAACTGAAAAAAACAAGGCAGGAAAGGAGCCTTGGAAAACATGATGTATAGTAAACCAACAGCGCAATGGAAGACCTAAATCCAACCATATCAAAGAGTACATGCAATAGACTAAGCACTCATGATTTAAAAAAAACAAACCAGCTATATGCTGTATACAAGAGATGCAATGGAAAAAAAGACCAACAATAGGTTGTAAGTACAAAGGATGGAAGAAGACAGGTCATGCAAGGAGCAAGATAAGAGAGTTGTTGTGATCATATTAACATCAAAATAGACTTGGAGATTAGAAGTACTACCACAGATACAGAAGGAAATTTCATAATAGTCAATAAAAGGGTAAATACATCAAGCACATAATAAAGATATATACCGTATTTTTCTGACTATAAGACACACCCTGGCCCTGGCTGGTGTAGCTCAGTGGATTGAGCGCGGGCCTGAGAACCAAAGGGTCACAGCTCGATTTCCAGTCAGGGCACATGCCTGGGTCGCAGGTCAGTTCCCAGCAGGGGACGCACGAGAGGCAACCACACATTGATATTTCTCTCCCTCTCTCCTTCCCTTCCCCTCTAAAGATAAATAAATAAAATTTTAAAAAAGGATACACCCTGCCCTCACCCCCTCCCCTGCCCCGAGAGGAACAACGTTTGTTAATGCTGCTGTTGAGTTCTGTTTACATTTATATTGGTTAAATATTATGTTATTTATGTTATTAAATATTTTACCACATTTTTTGCTTCAAAACTTTTTTTCCTATTTTCCTCCTCTAAAACCTATATGTGCATCTTATGGTCCGAAAAATACAGTATGTGTGTGTGTATGTGTGTGTGTGTGTGTGTGTGTGTGTGTGTGTGTAATAGCATAGCTTTAAATGATACCACCAAGCACCTTGCTCCAACTATGATTACAATTTAGAAAATGCTACACTGAACAACTATAAAATATATACAGGGTCCAGCAGAAGTAACGCCTGCTGAGTGTGGTTGGTAGGGTAATAATATGGGTATAATAATTTATAGTTTTAATTTGAACATTTCACCTAAAATGTCATATGGTGTGCTTGAGTGTGATATTGTTATGGTACAGGATTATGTGCTTATGATTTTGTAATAAAAGATTCTGTAATAAAAAAGCGGTGTTATTTGTGCCGGACCCTGCATATTCTTTTCTCCCCTGACCAGTGTGGGTCAGATGGTTGAGCTTCAGTTCACAAAGCGAAGGGTTGCCAGTTTGATTTCCGGTCAGAGCTCCTGTCTGGGCTGGGGGTTCAGTTCCTGGTCAGGGCATGCACCAGAGGCAACTCTGGTCAGTGTTTCTCTCTCACATTGATGTTTCCCTCGCTTTCTTCCTCCCTTCTCCTCTCTTTAGAAATAAATAAAATATTTTAAAATTAAAAAATAAATAAATAAAAATAAAAAATATATGCATATTCTTTTCAATTTCATGTAGAATATTCACTAAGCTATACCACATACTAGGCTGTAATACAAGTCTCATAAAATTTTAAAGGGCAAAATTATACAGAGTATGTTCTCTAAGCATGAAGTAATTAAGTTAGAGATCAATAACAATCTACTTCTGAATAACTCATATATTAAAAAAGAAATTTTAAAAAAATTTAAAAATATTTCAAATTGAATGATAATGCAAAAACAATATTTCTGAAATTGTGGAATGCAACTAAATCAGAGTTTAAACTGATATTTATATTTTTAAATGCTTATGTAAAAATGAAAGTCTTAATAAAAATGATCTCAATTTCCACCTTAAGATGCTAGAAGATGATTAGCAAATTAAGCCCAAAGTAAGTGGAAGGAAAAAACACATATAAGAACAGAATTCAAGAAAACAGAAAACAGATCTGATGGAAAATTAAGAATGCCCAAAGTGGGCTTCTTGAATGTTAACAAAATTGATACAACCATTACAGAAAAGAAGAAAAATATTAATCGCCTATATAAGGGAAAAAAGAGGAGGTAACACTAAATATATTATACAAATCAAAAGGAAAATAAAGGGAATCCCACTTCCTGCAATAATGAAATAGTTTATTTTTCTGAAATAGTTTGTTTTGAACCAATCCTTCCATAGACAACCATTTAAAGCTCTAGACATAAAAACTCTACATGTGAAAAAACAATGATCTCAAGGCACTGAAGGTTAAACAGAAGCAGGAAAAATGGGAGGGGAATTGCAAACTGGAAGAAGGAAACACTGGGTTAGTTTCCTGTTTGTACGGCTTTTCCCCAGGGTGCAAGCCCCATAGCAAAGAACTCCATTCCCTAACTGAGGTCACTGTTGCACCTTCGTCAAAAGTCACTGGCCATACTTGTTTAGTGTCAGTTCTGGAGTCTCTGTTCCATTGCAATAATCTATGGACCTGTCCTTTTGCCAGTACCGCACCAGATTACTCTAGTTAAACTTGGTAGGGGAAGTCCTCCAACTTTTTTCTTCCTATGAAAACTTCTTTTAGATATTCTAGTTCCTTTAACTTTCTACATAAATTTTAGAATCACTTGTCTATACCTACAAAATGTTGCTGGGAGTTTGATAGAGACTAACAGTTCCAGAATAATTAACATCTTCACTATTTTGAATCATCCACTCCATGAACATAGTTGTTCTATTTATTTAGGTATTCTCTGATTGTTTTCATTAGCATTTTGTAGCTTTTAACATACAGATCCTATGTATATTTAATACCTAATTATTTTATTTGTGGGGGGAGATACTGTAAATGGTGCTGTTTTTAAAATTTTAGTTTCTAATTGTTCCTGGTGATACATATTTGTATATTTTTAACTTATTTAATAGTTCTAGGAGTATGGCTCTTTTTTTTTTTAACGATTCCTTGGAATTTTTATGAAGAAAGTATTGGAGCTCATTATCTCTCTCTTGCATGTGCGTGCTCTCTCTCTCTTTCTGCCCCTCCTCCTCCCTTTCCTCTCTCTCTAAAAGCAATGAAAAAAATGTCCTCAGGTAAGGATAAAAAAAATCGCCAAAGATGAAACTACAGAGCAATCAAGTAATTCATAGCAAAAAATTTAGTAACTATGCAACAAAACACCGTAAGTGAGAATCAGTAAAAAACACAGAGCAGACACAGACTTACAAAGGAATCCTATTTTGGAATTATCTGTCACATGAAGTAACTATAGTTAATATGCCTACTGAGAGAATAAAGAAATATGAAAAAAAGGAGCAAAGGACAGAAAACAATAAAGAATGCCCAAGTAGATCTGAGATCCAAATAAAATTTTTTAGCCACAAAAATACAATGACATGTAAAATTTCAATGAATGTATTTAACTCAGCACTTAGACAGTAATAAAAAAAAGAAATAGATTATAAAAGAGATCTGCTAAAAAATAATCATTTAAGCTCATTACATGGGTTAATGTAATGCTGCATTTGAATACCAATAAAAAGTTACCTTAATAAAAATTAAAAAAAAAGAGATCTGCAAAGGTTAGCCAGAATGCTGCATAGAGAAATGAAGAGATGAAATACAACAGAGTTGAGAAGACAGGAAGGATAGAATGAAGGGATGCAAAATGTATCTAGAGTTTCCTAAAGGGAAAGATTGAAGGAAGTGGGCCACAGCAATACATATGGAAATAGTAACTAAAAATTTCTCACTAGCAATGAAAGACAAATCAACAGTGATTCAAGATGACAAATGAATCTCGAGCAGGGTAAACAGAGGAAAATTCATTCTTATGGAGTCATTACAATGAAACCACAGAAAAAAACAGATAATGAGAAGAAGACTGAGAATCGTGAAAAAAGATCGCTCTCTGAGAACAAAACTGGAAGCCATAAGACAGTGACATGATATATTCAATGAGTTGGCAAATGTAACTATCAACTTAGAATTTTAAGAAAGAAGATAAAATAAGAACATTTTTTAGACAGAAATGTAGATGAGCACCAGGAAATTCTCACAAAAAGAAATGCTAAAAATGTACTTGAAACAGAAGCTAAGTGATGCCAGGTAGGTCTGAGAAGTAGAAGTGACTTGTGGGTTTCTTTAAAGCTAAAACTCAAAAAAGCTTAAAAAAAAGTCTATAATTCAAATACATAACAATGACAACATATAAACTGAATAGCAGTTAATAGAAGTAAGGTGTTCTATGGGTGAAAAATAAAGATGTTAACTTTAAACTTTTGATAAGTCAAATATTCATGTGAAAATTTATTGAGGAACGAGTAAAAAAATAAACATACATTTAAAGACAATGTACAGGCATTTTCTCAGGCAAAAAGTACACACAATGAACTATAAATATTTATAAGAAATTAATAAACAATTTTAAAATAAGGGCAAGAACATCTCTCAATAGTGTGCGTTGAGGAAGATTCATTTCTTTAGTCAGCAGTGGAGACTTAGCTTGATGGAGGATAGAATCTCTGTACCGTGGAAAATAGACAACAACATGAATAAATAAAGGAAAGGATGTTGTTAGACTACAGAGAAAAGTTGCTTTAGAACAAGATGGCTGTATAACACGGAGTCAACCAGTGCAAAGATAAATTGCCAGACTGAGCATAAATAAAACTAAGACAATAAAGTATTTGAAACCGCAAAACTGACTTTTATCCTCTTACAAGTACTATTTGTATATAAAGGAAATATAATAATCTGTAGCTTTCACATAGCAAAGACTGCCACTTAAACATTAACCTCCGTAGTTATATTGGAAATTAGAGGAAACTGTACTTAAACATAATTTTTGAGGCATGAAAAACAAAATATGTATACATATATTTAGAGTCAATTAGACCACCCTATTTTAATACCATACATAAAATATATGATCTTTCAAAATTTCCATCTCAAAACCAACTGCTTCTTTTATGAAGTGTCTGGCTAATAGGAAAGAGCTAGAACTTCAGGGACAAGTGTTGTAGGTCCAAACCTACTAACTGACTGACATTAGGCAAGTTACATAACCTCTGTTATTTTCCATTTTCTAAAGTGTTAACACAAATAAAGTGAGGAGTCACTATCCTTTCCAACCAGCCATTATTTATTCTTATCACTACAGGTAATCTTGATACACAGCTATCAAAAGAGACTTATTTTCTTCTATTTCTCAAAGTTACATAACAGGAATAATTAAATATATTAGATATTATCAGACTGCGGAGGAGAAAGACCAAGGAATTGCATGCAGCGTTTATGATCATTAAACTGATGAACAAACTGCCTCCTAACTCAGTGGGTACAAAACTAAGAAATTGTTCTTAAAGTCTGCAGTTCTAATCTATGTCTCCAAAGAAAATCAAATAATTAATGAGGTACAACCTTATTTCACTCCTTATAAACCGTCACAACTTCCACCAAAATCATTGCAGTGAACATGCACTACTACAAATAATTTATTATTTCAAAATAAGAGTAAGGGCTGAAAATGTGTTAAATGCTGAACAGATACTAAGTGCTAAAAGTGTATTTCATTGTTGGTAAAAAAATTTTTTTAAATTTGAAAAGAAAAAAACCTACAAATTTCCCAATACTGAAAAACAAAAATGCAGCAGGAAAGAAAGGAAAAAAAACTGACTTGAAAAGACCAATTGTGAAGCTTTAGAATACCTGGCAGTACTTTTGCATTATCTCATAAAATTTTAGAAAATAACATTAGATGAAGATGAGATAAATTAAAACAGATTTCAAACTAAGTATGAAAGTGTGAGTATATCAGTGAGAATTTATTCTATTGATTGTAGTACCACATAAAGCAAAGAGAAAGTTAAATTGAAATGTGAAAATGATATTTTAAACTCAAGACCCAAAAATACAGTTAAATGTTATAAATCACATGCATCTTAAATATTAATCACTTATAAAAATATTTTAAAGTAAGATAATGCAAATCCATACATAAATGCCATAGAAATGAGAAATATACCTTTTATATTGTATTATTTTGAGCGGAGAAGTTATTCCACTGCGTAAAAAACAAATGTAATAATTGACCAGAAGCTCAAGATAATACATCAAAATTGCTCTACTGAATAACTGTTTCTACAACATGATTTCATTGCAAGTATACATATATATACATGTGTTATTAAACACATACCTGAAATTTTAAAAAAGTGATTTGAAAAACAAGAACAATAATATGGGAGGTATAATAATACCCCATCATCACAAAGATGTCCATGTCCTAATCCTTGAAACCTGAGAATATATTAAACACCAAAGGGGATTCTGCCCAAAGACCGGTCTGGGAAACATTTTGGTAGTGCCTTGGGAGGGTGAAAAAGTCACAGTGTTCCATCACACAAAGGGATCTTAGAAGTGATTAAGCATATGACTTGTGGACACCTTCAACTCAGGTTAGAGATGGGATCATTCAGGAGATAATGTGGAGGACACTCTTGCCTAACAAAATTAATCCCTAAATTGTACATTAAAAACCCACAAGATTCCTGAGAATGTTATATGAGGAGAAACACTGCCAACTTGGACTAAAAACCGAAACAAAACAGAGTGAGGACAAAATAAAAGAAGGTTCTGGACTCCCAAAATACCACAGACTAAAATTAGCCAGCTGCAAGTGTGCCTTCACGAAAAAGGAAGGATGATCCCAAGGGCAGAGCCACAACTCCAAGAGGGCAGAGCCTCAAATCAAAGAGGATTTTTTCCAGGCACCGAAACCTGACAAGAGCTTGTCAGGCTAGATTTCAAAATTGTCTGAAGTGGTAACTCCATTTTTCCCTCAATTTTCTCCCTTCTAGAATAAAAGTTTTTACAGTCTTTATCTAATGCCTGCTCCACCACTGTTTTAGGTGGGAAGCAAAAAACCTGTTTCTTGAGTTTCACAAATTCATACAGATGGGTAGGAATTGTGTCTTAGGACAAATTATACCCAGAGTCTCTCAACCATGCCTACTTTAGATGTTTTGAGTGATGAGATTTGAACTTTGGAGCTGGTGAGATTTAGGAGAGATTCTGGACTTTGAGTAGATGCTTTAATGAGTTGAAACTTTCGAGAATATTGGGATAAGGTGCATACATTTTGCATACTGGACAATATATGAAAGCCAGCAAAATTGAACTCGCTACCCTCTGAGAGCCAGCAAAATCATTACCCTCTCAAGGGCCAGCAGGATAATAGTATTCCCAAAGATTTCAATGTCTTTTCTTTTAATTTTTTAATTTTAATTGTTGTTCAAGTACTGTTTTCTTTTACTCCCATCCCAGCCCAGCCCCCCAGCCCTCCCAGATTTTAATGTCTTAATCCCAAAAACCTGTGACTAAGTTATATAGCCTGAAAAAGGTGACTTGCAGATATGATTAAATTAAGAATTTTGAGATGAGAAGATTCTCCTGGATTATTTTCGTGTGTCCAGTGTGATCACAGGGGGTCTTGTGAGAAGCAGGGAAGAGTCCGTCAGAGAAAGAGAGATGACGGCAGAAGAAGGGGCTGGAGTGAGGCAGGGCCAGAAGCCGAGGAATGCTGGCAGAGTCCAGAAGGCAGAAACGGGGAAAAACGGGTGCACCCCTGGAACCTGCAGAAGGGTCTCGGCCCGGCTGACACTGGGATTTTTGCCCACTGAGACTGATTATGAATTCTGACCTCTGGAACAGCAGCAATAGAAAATGAGTAAGAATACTGTGAAGAAGTCATAGACACAGAAAACTTTAAAATATGAACAGGTTTGAAGGAAGAAAGTGTTTCAAGGTCTTAGCAGTAATCTACTACAAGATAGTAAATTCTACAATGCATACAGCAATGAAAGAACAAGAAATACTTCTGTAAGGCCTCCAAAAATTGCTTAGATTTTCCTGTGCCCAGTAAAATATTTAATAGTAATTAATAATAATAGTAATAAAACTAATAACATCATCAAGGAGCT
>PVKM010011050.1:0-28565 GCA_004027735.1 Carollia perspicillata
CTGATCTGAGACAAGCAAGTGCTCTAGGGTTGATGACTTAACCTCTAGGGATCCTCAGCTTCTTCTGCTCTGTAATGGGGATACAATATCTGTCTATAGCACTTCTGATAGGAGCAAACAGAACTCGTGGGAGAGCACCTCAGGCACACAGTAGGCCCTCAACCAATGTGATTGTCCCCTGAGCTGTGTGCCAGGATTAGCAGGCGTCTGAGTGTTATTAAGGCAGGACTTCTTCTTTCCTTGTCTTCTGGGATTCAGGGCACAGTGAGGAAATTGTGATGATAAAGGACATTTCTGGGCCTGACTGATGTGGCTCAGTTGGTTGGAGTGTCGTCCCACAGACTGAAAAGCTGTAGGTTCAATTCCCTGTCAGGGCACATGCACCGGTTGCGAGTTTGATCTCCGACTGGGGTACATACAAGAAAGCAACCAATTGATGTTTCTCTCTCACATGGATGTTTCTCCTTCTCTCCCTTCCTCTCTGTCTAAAAGCAATGAAAAAATATCCTCAGATGAGGATTAAAAAAAAAAAAAAGAACATTTCTGGCCAGGAGCCCCAGGGCCCACTAAGAAAACAATATGAAATGATCATTCTAGAATCTAGATCCTAGATTCATGACCACACTGGTGAGGTGTGACAGGCATTGAGGGTCTCTCCTAACTTGTTGTGAGTTTCACTGCAGGGGTATTTATTGTCCCTTTTTGATCAGGGAGTGGGGGAAACAAGAAACACTCAGGAAAACCACCAGAGATGGCTGGCTCCCCCATCGCCAGCCTCTGCTGTGTTTTGCTCCTCTGTGTTGGCTCTTTGGCTTCCTTTGCACCCACCACGTGGTGTGGGGTCTGCCCTCCTGGCCGTGGGGGCGAGGCTGGACACGGTGGAGGCATGGGAGGGCTCGACACCAGCTGAGCAACCCCAGCTCTCACAGAAGGTGCGCTCAGATGTGGTGCTGAGAAAACAACTCCACTTCCTGCAGAGACTTCAGAAGCCCACACCCTGTCTACCGCTGCACATTTTTGCAGCTGAAGGAGAAGCTGTTGAAAATAGAAGTTTCCCTGATGTCATTGGGATGATGCTGACTGTGTTGTCCCAGAGACATCAGGGAGTTGGATCAGGAAGGGCTGGGTGGGAAGTGATGCAACTTTGGACAAGGGCTCCAGGCTTTTTGCCAAAGGAGGTTGGGTGGGACCTCTGGGTCCCCAGGTGGCTGAACTTTCACCTACAGTAGAAGGTTCTAGTCCTGAGAGTGGATGGTATGGAAGTAGAGATTCAGGGAAAGAGAAGAGCAGGGCAGGTCGAGTTGTATGAGGGCTTCTGAAAGCTTCCTTTCTCTTCTTATTGTATCCTCTCCATCCAAAGAGAAGAAAATCTTTGTCCTATTGACTCATTTTTGAGCTTTCAATTTCCTAATTTCATTCACTTCTTCTAGGTTATGTTATCATCCCAAGGGGAACGCTTTAAACATGCCTGCAACACTGAAAGGGAGCAGGGCTCCTCGGAGAAATAGCCGATTTCTGATCAGGGCAGGGAATGTCCAAGATGAGCCTATGTGATTGGCCAGAAGGCACAGGACTTACCGAAACCGGCCCAGGAGCTGGCTGGAGAGACCTACTGGCCCAAAGTTGATAACTGTTAGCATCATAAAGAATAAAGGCTGCAATGTATTGAAGCAGAGTAAATACTGAAAATTATGAGTTCATGATAATAAAAAGAGACCCCTTATGAATCACTGTTAGATGCTGTTCAGGTACCAACTCACTTCTCTGAAAATTAACAGAAAGAAGAATAAGCCCACAGCCCACCTTTCCTGTGTGATCTTTCATTTCAGTGTCACCAAAGAGCTGGTGAGGTCAAGCCCATCTGTAAGGAAGAATTCTCTCTAATAAGTGCAGAGAAATACTAGAAGTAGAAAATAATAAATTTATAACCCTAATAAAAGAATCGATTTAGAAGTGATTATCAACTGTTGCTAAAACCATCTGGTGAAAGGCTGATGAGTTTTAAAATAGGAAATCTACAGTAACACAAGCAAAGTAGTCTTCTCACATACAACATTTAAAGCTGAATTTAAACAAGCCTCCGTATCTGCCCTACCCGGCCTGGTAGCCACACGCGGGCCTCGAACACCTGGGATGCGGCGCTCTGAACTGAGCTGTGCTTGAAGTGTACGCTGCACACCCAGCTTTGAAGATGGAGGAGAAAAAAGAACACAAAACAGCTCATTTGTAACTTTTTGTATTAATCACATTTTGAAACGGTAATAGTTTGGCTGGTTCCTGTTAAATAATATGTATATTAATACAAATAATTTTACCTATTCCTTTTAACTTTTAAAATATGGCAGATAGAACAAATAGAATCACATCTGCGGCTTGCATACTATTTCCAATCCATGCGGTTGCTCTACATCTCACTTAGCAGTGTACACAAAGCACCAGCAATAGTGAAACTAGTTAACCACACCAGGAGGACACAGTCAGCCAAGTCCAGAATGTGGGGGAATTCTACCAGATAATGATTTACTTTCTTAGACAAATAAATGGTATTAGAACAAATAGGGAGGAGGGGTGGTTTTAGATAAAAACAGATATAATGACCAAACCCACTGCACAATCACTGTTTACTTCCTGAAAAAAATAGTTACAATAAGACGTTTTTAAAACAATTTGCAAAGTTTGAACATTGGGACTATTAGGTCAGTGTTAAGGGTTTATTGTTTATTTGGTTAATGAAAATACTGGCATTATGGTTATGTCTTTTAAAATGTGCTTATCTGTTAGGGACACATAATCGAATTTTTGTGGATGAAATCATACGCTCTCTGGTATTGGCTTTAAAAGTACTCAGACTAAGAAAGTGTGAGAGATAGATGAAACAGATGGACAAAATGTTGGTTACTGTTAAGACCAGGTGACGAAGATGTGGGAGTTCCTTATAGTCTGCTCTGTGTTTTTTTTATACTTCTGAAAGTTCTAGAATTTAATTGTAACCAGATTTATAACGTATCTCCAAATAATACTATGTTTAATAACATAGTCATTAATATCACATATTATATCATAATAAGTTGCAATGATTTTTTCAAGTCCAAAAGCAAGTATGTATTTATTTATTGTATCACATTTAGGGGGGCGACAGTGGTTGATGGGATTATATAGGTTACTGGTGCACAGTTCTGTGACGCATCATCTGTATATTGTCTTGTGTGCTCACCACCCCGAGTCAGATCATTTTCCACTGCCGTATATTTGGTCTCCTTTATGTTTTGCTAACTCTCCAACCTCCTTCCCTCTGGTAACCACCATACTCTGGTCTGTCTGTATCTATGAGTTTCAGTTTCAAATCTCACCTATGAGTGAAATCATATGGTTCCTAGCTTTTTCTGACTGACATTTCACTTAGCATAATCTCAGGGTCGATCCATGGTGTCACAAATGGCAGATTTTTAGTGCCTTAGAAACCATTTTTATGTTCAACGCTTGGAACGGGTGGCTTTACCAGGCTGATTTACCACGTAAAGGTGTGTGAAACCTTAGAAGGCAGAGTTCCAAGGGAATGGGAGAGAAGTCTGAAAAGACACCCACCACTCCTGTACAGGGGATCCCTGGGTTTTCTGAGAGGAAGGCAGATGGACCAGGACCACAGCTCAAAGGCATGGATTCCTAAGCAGGAGGAAGGAAGGGTTGGCAGGGTCTGGAACCATTTAAAGAAGCTTGGAGGCTCTGGTCAAGCAGCTCAGTTGGTCAGAGCATCAGCCCCGTGTGCCAAGGTTGTGGGTTTGATCCCCAGTCACTGTGTGTACGGGAGGCCACCAATTGATGTTTCTCACATCGATGTTTCTCTCTCTCACTTTCTCTCTCCCTTCCTCTCTTTCTCTCTAAAATGAATAAATAAGAATTAAAAAAATAAAAAATAAAAATAAAGAAGGCCTGGGAACAGCTACAGAGTCTGCCTGTCACCAGCCAGTTCAGCACCCAGTCAGAACTCATAGGTGGGCCCCATGGTCCAGCCTCTGGACTGTCGCTGGTCTATATGGAGGCACCAGGCCCTACGTTCATGAGAGGGGATGACCAAGCACAATTCCAGCTGTCCATTTACAGTGAGCCGTAATCATGGAGGATCGGATACCCGTGGCCGCTGAGCAGCACGTCGTGGGGAACTGGCACCAGTGGGAGAAGAAGAGTCTGTAAGATAGTGGTGCTGTTTCTCCAGACTGTGGCACTTCCCAACACCTGCTGTCTCCACCAGGGGCACATGACTTCTTACTGGTGTTAAGAGGAAAGCATAGACGAGTGTGCCCCTGATGTTACCTGCTGTAGGGTCCCCTTCAACCATCAAACCCTCTTCCTCTCTCCACACCTTTAATCTGGTTACAATCGAGCCATCCCATCTCTTTAGAGAAGCTCTTCATTGCTATAAATAAGCTCAGAGGGCAGACCTAGTTCTCCTTCTCAATTCTCATGGGTTCACGCATGTTGCTCCAACAGGATCTAGACAAGCACGGTACTGAAATTTTACCCTGCTCATGACTGGTGCAGCCAAGCCGTAGAGAACTGGGTTCCAGAGCTGCACAAGCACCGTGTCGCAACCCTATCTCAGCCATTGACCGATTGTGTGACCTTGAGCAAATAGCCTCGCATAGACTTTGTTTCTTAAAAATGCATTTCCTGGACATTATTGTAAGAAAATGACTATACAGAGCATCTGGTACAGGGCCTGGCACCTAGTGGGTACTTGATAAATGATAGCTGTAGTTGTCGAGTTATTATTATTGTTGCAGCTTACAGCTAGCCCTGACTAAAAAAGTTTTGCTCTCAGAGGCTAAACTAAATGCCCAAACCTGCACATTCCCAGGGCAAATCCAGGGCCTTTATTTATTTATTTATTTATTTATTTATTTATTTATTAGTTTTATTTATTTACTTTTAGAGAAAGGAGAGTGGAGGGAGAAAGAGAGGGAAACATCAATGTGTGGTTGCCTTCCATACGCCCCTTGCTGGGGACCTGGCCCACAACCCAGGCATGTGCCCTGACTGGGAATTGAACCAGTGACCCTTTGGTCTGCAGGCCAGCACTCAATCCACTGAGCCACACCAGCCAGGGTTAGGACCTTTCTTGATAGAATTAAAAGTTGGAGCAGGCTGTGGAACACAGGCTAATCCCATAAGCAAGGCCTATTGGACAAACCCACTGGGGTTGTGAAGCTGATCTGTCAACTCCACAGGGCTGCAGTGATGGGGAACTGGATGGAAATGGTCAACTCACTCAAGGTGCCTACTCGCTGCATGGTTGCCTTGTTTCCCATACAACTCAAACTCCCTTTCCCCCGGTAATTTGCATCTCTATCTGTCCTAGGACCCTGTGCATGCAGCTGTCTTCTGCCTTCATGTCTTCTTGGAAGGATGGTTTTAATGACTGATAACACTTAGTGGATTACCCTCCAAGGGGTATTTGCTTTGGAGCTCAGCATAAAGGCTAACTTAGCTCACCAGAACAAAACTGTCATGATTCAAGGCAGATTCACAAATTGCCTGGCTTTTAGTAGGTGCTCAATGAATATTTGTTAAGTGATTAATGGAGGGAATTTCAGGCATTGTGGTGAATTGCTGAGGGGCATCCATCAGGCCTGGGGACTTTCCTTGGACCATTCCAATCACCACACATCAGGTGATTTTCTGTTCCAGTTACTCAGAAGGTCAGTCCTCAGGAAAGACACCAGGCCAGTATTTCTTTAAGGGTTGCAGCTGATTCTAGTTTGAGTTTCAGGAGGTTTCTTGCTCTATAGTGTTTTAGATCCATTAAAGCTTTGCCTCAGTGGATGGGTTCCCAGAGGGAGTGATGGAACGCTCACCACTTAAGTCATTTAGGCTTTGGCTGCCCAGACCTGAAAAAAAAAAAAAGTGCCCTTGGGACTGATTCTAAAATGCCTGTGGAGAAGTTAAATGGCTTAATAGATCCTGGCAGCTTCAGAAAGGACTAATGGCCCAGCGTTAATTGGGTACATGAAGTGATGAATCTCTGCAAAGGTATTTCAGATTTGCCAGGTCAGCTCTCCCTAGCTTCAAAGCATCACGTCAGTCGACCCCAACCTGATGCTGATTATTAACAAAGTATGAATGCTTGACATTTGCATCAGCCTTCAGCAAAGTACCTACTACTGAGGTCGTAGGTACTACCTACTGAGTACCTACTACCTGCCAGGTGTTGTGTTCAAGATAGATGACGTTACTGTCCCTGTCTCTACGAACCTCTAGTCCAGAAGACAGGAGGATTAGGAACAAGGAGAATGGCGTTTTGTTCGAAGCAGACCCAGGAAGGAGCAGACAGAGAGGTAGCATGGCTCCTCCTGGGGTGGTGGGTGGCAGTGAGTCTTCCTGGGTGCATGGGGACTGGAGGGACATGCCAGGCCACCGCAGGGGCAGGCAGGGCTCCAGGGCCAGAGGAAACAGCATGCTCACTCAGGGAGCTGTAGGGACGGTGGGAGTGGTGGGCTGGAAAGGTGGGCAGGAGCCCTGCAGAAGAGTCCTTGCTGTGACCGTGTGTCACCACAGAATTGGACACACAGACGTGACATATGCGGCTTTGTGTTGTGAAAAAGAGCCACCAGAGGGTACAAAATGAATGCAAGAGGGGATGAGATATGAAGCAGAGGAACCCCTTTTAAGACTCACAGATGTGCACCAGGTCCCAAGCCGTGCCTAAATTCTTGCTACTTTCTCTACTGGCAGTGGGATGTTGGGCAGCTCGCTGAACCCCTTTGAGCTCCTTCCTTGGGGAAAGGAACAAATGATAAGATAGAGCACCTTAGACACTTCGGTTGCAAGTGACCCAAAGGCACCTTGAACAAGTTCAGTCAAAAAGAAGAATTTACAGGAAGTCTCATGTCGCGGGGAGGTCCTCAGGGCGGCAGCAACACTTGGTGCTGGGAGCTGTCTCCCCACCTCTCCCGGTTCTGCTCCCAAAGCCCTTCAGGTTGCCTCCCCCCTGGCAATGTCTGCATCTCTTGTTTGAGATCCAATTGGACAAGTCCTGGGGCTTTGACCAGGCTGGAGCAGGACACTCTTCCATCCCCTGTCAATAGGGACAGGGGATGAGATGCTGTGATCGGCTCGGTGTGGGTCTGGTGGACCCTCTTCAGACAGTCACATGTGCACAGGGAGGGAGGGAGGCAGCTGCTGGAAGTGGTGGTAGCTCCCATTCAGAACTCAGGGTTGTAGGGTGAGAAAAGAATTTCCCAAAACTATGGGTGCAAGTCTCCAAAAAGGGGAGAGATGCTGGGCAGGTAACACATTAGCTCAGGTGGGCTCTCTCTGGAGCACACCCATGTTTTTCTTCCCTCTCAGGCGTGCATCTTTATTTCTCTCCCCTAAACCTTAAGGACCAGCCCTAAAGGCAGCTTGTCCTGAGCTTACTCCCTAAATCTGTCTCCAAGGCCCCCTTCACTGACTTCTCAGTGAGCTAAAGGCAGCCCTGCCTTGGCTCACTTCTTTTCTGTAAAGTTCCTAGGGAAGCGAAGCAGAGCACTGCGTATGCTCTCCCCTGTTGCTTCTTCTACCCCAAGCCCTTCCGTTGTTTCACTGTCCCCAGCTTTAATAAATGTTCTCTCAATAATAAACAAACACGCAAACAAACAAACATTAGGTTGGCATGGCAAAATGCTCTGGAGATGTAAAACATACAAGTCTGGGATATTGTTCACCCTTTGAGAGTGGTCCTTCTTCGGGTTCATCTCGTGACATGGACTTCATAAGCTTGGTATGGAGTAGTCGATGTCAACCATTGAGTTTGTGGATAGTTAGCAGATACATGCAGGGGAGTCAGAGTGCACCAGGAATCAGGTCTAAAAGCCCACTTTACATGGAATTGACACATGACCAATATAAACCTTGAAACCTCCCCTGGCCATGCCATGTTGAAAAACTACATACCGTCTCTCAGTAAGTTTGACAGAATCGCCTTCCTCCAAGTTGGAACAGGTCACTGTTTTCTTTGGTCAGACAGCAGAGGAAGCACTTGGCTTTTATGGAAGAGTGACGCTTTATGAAAAACTGCGCTAACATTAAACCCCATTCTGCCTGGTGAGATGCTCAGACAGGAACCCCAGAGTAATTTCTCCCAGCTTGGGCTCTCTGGATGTGGGCTCGCTAAACGGAAAGGCAGGTGGGATTGTTTGTCTTATTTAAATTGTTATTTTTATCTTACTGAGAACTGCCCTGTTCACTACAAACTCTCCGGTGCTTCTAACCCTACTCGTGCATAGTGGGCCCCCACTAATCGTGTGTTGAAGGAATGGTACCATTGCACAAGACACCATGCTTGGTACTTAAGCAGTGGCATAAGGCGACCATTGGAACTGGTCCTTCCCTCCAGACACAGTCAACATAATACAGGAGTTAAACTGTGAAATGCCTAGAAATTCTAGAAAAGACGCTAATACCAAACAGGAGGTGTTAACTGTCAGTGCTTCATAGAAGCAGAAACAGTTCTGGTGGGCTCTTAGAGGAAGTAGTACCTTTCTCTAGGGACCGTCTCCTGCCTTTCATTCTTAACCCCATTCTTTTTACTTCTCCATCCACCCAGACAAATGTCCATGTTCCTGCAGCCTGGAGCAAGTTCAAGCCCAAGGATTTACTTCAAATACAGTGTGCTGGTGCCTGGAGTGGCTTCCTAGAGGCTCCTGGGCTCAGAGAAGTGCCCGGGGCCAAGAGGAATTCTAACACTGGCTGACAATCAGTTCATTCCAAAGCCAATGTGGGGTTTCTCTTGCCTGAGTTTGGGGAAACCTGACATTGTGAGGCTGGTCATGACAATTAAATCTTAACCTGGTGACTTCCTGTGGGGAGGGGTCTTACATTTCTTCCTCCTCCATGGCCCACCTCAGCGGAGTAAACCATGGGCTGCCCTGCTGCTCTTTTAAATGTGTGATCCCCAGTTCTAGAACAGAGCAGGGACAGCCCGTTCTCTGTTCTTATAAACATGTTAGTCCGAGCAAAGACTCTTTCCTCTGCTCTCACGGGCAAGAGAGGAGAAAAGGGCCTTTCACTCCTCCTGAGCTGCTCTGGTCTGGGAAGGTTTTCTCTGCTGATGGCTTTAGACTCGTGCCCTGATGGGAACCGTGTAACTGGGATCCCTGGTGAGCATCAGGCCAGCAGATGTTTAGTGCAGGCAGGGAGGCAGCTACTGGGGGCACCACTCACGGCCCACACGGAATACAAAATTTATTTTAGCATACTGCAGAGAAATTAGAAAGTATGCATAAATAATCATTGTACACAGGAGATATTCTTCCAGACTTAAATTGCTCTATGTATTTATAGATATGCAAGAAAATACAAAAGTAGGATAGTTATCATTTCGTGACCTGCTTTTTTCACTTCCACTATGTCACGAACATTTTTCACTGTTACGAAACACAGAGTTGCTACATTAATTGTTATGGCTACGTAATATTGTGGCATGATTTATTTAATAGTACCCTATCATTGGGTGTCTAATTGTTTGCTACTTTTTGCTCTTACAATAGGTAATGCTATAATAAAACATTTTTGAATATGTTTACCACGCATAATCAAAATTATTTAATAATTTCCTTAAGAGAAGTTCCTAGAAGTAAGGTCAGAGAATCAAGGGGCACACAGTGATGGGAGGGTCACCAATGGGCACACACATTTTTTTTTCTTTACCACTCTGACATCTTGTGTCTTATTTTAATTTTAATTTTTGACTTGTAGAGAATTTGACCAATTTGTTTATATTTAATGTCTCTTTGAATGTCTTCTTTTGGGGATTGCTTATTTGTGGAAGGCTTAATGTGAGGTAAAATGAATCCAGTTTACAAGTTCAGACAGTTTGAAGCATGCTAGTCATTAATTTCCACCTTCCCTTTCCCATATTTTTCACCTTTTCTTGAGATCTTGTTTGGAGGTTCTAGCAGGGGAGCACAGCCACTCATATACCCGTGACTGAAGACTGGTCCTCTCCTCTAGTTGGGAAGGTCGTCCTCTTTGACCAAGGGCACAGCTTCGGGAGGGATGCTCTTGGATCAGTGAGGGAGGAAGAGGACACCTGCCTGGCCAGCCAGATCAGCCGAATCAACACTGGTGATCAATGGGGGTGACAGATGTCACAGCCAGATCACCCTCACATCCTATTTTCACCCTTTTCTGTGTCTGATCTACGTTGTCTCGCCCCTCTCCCCTCACTGCACACTCCATCACTGGGTCGTGGTCCCCTGGCCTGTCCCTGCTGTGGCCTGTGGCCAGCACAACACCCCCACACCCAGCTGCCCCAGACATTCCTCAAGACAGGATTTGGTTCATGTTTTAATTTTATGAACAGCAGGGCTGAGGGATTAACAATGAGTAAAGCACAATAGCCACTGTCCAAAGCTGAGCATCAAGTCAGAGATTCTACATGCCGTGTGTCACTGATGCGAGGCCGACTCTGGGATGCTCATTCACGGAAGAGACATGGGTCCGGAGGAGGACACATGCATTTCAACTCTTGGATCGCCGATGATTTCCTAAAGACACTGGGGCTTGAGGGGAACGGTATTTCAGGAAGAACAAACAGTGTACTATGAAGGACAACCACGTATTAAATAACTGCCATGGGCTAGGGTGCATGTCATTGCTGATTCTTCCACCAGCTACACACAGGAGGTGTTATCTTCACTGCTTCGCAGCTGGAGAAAGGCTTAGCGAGGTTAAACAACTGTTGCAAGGCTGCTGGGTTTTGTCAGAATGGGGATTTGAACCCTGCTTTGTTAATGTTTGTTTCGTATAAAAGTTATAGGGCAGAGTGTGCGGGAGATAGGATTACTGGGGGCTAGAGGCTGGGGGAGGATGACTGGTGTACAGGGCTGAACTTCAAAGAGCTGCAAATGAGCTGGCCAGTGCCTACAGTCCCTGCTGTCCTGCAGCCTGACTCAGGCCTCACCTCCTCCAGGAAAGCGTTCCTGATTTCCTCAGTTTACCTAGATGTCCACCCTCCTTCCCGCACGTGTAGGTGTGACCCTGTGCCTTCCTTTCCCACGAACTTAATTACCGTATATAAATGTCTACTCATGGGTTTCTGTTCGACAGTAAGCTCCTTGAGGGTGGGGCCGCGTCTGAGTGCCTTTGCATTCCCGGTTTGTGAGGCAGAGAAGGAAGGAGTCCGTGGAGCACTGGGTGTAGAGAAGAGAAAATGAGTAGATTTGAGGCATCCGGGCAAGCATTTGGCAACAGGCAATGTGCTAAGGGCAGGGGAGGAAGAAAGCTCTGAGGATTTAGCCTGACTGCGAAGAGGGAAGACCTGTCCTCCAGCAGAGGGGTGTGGAGAAGCAGTTGGCTGGGTGATCTCACTCCTCCCACAGGGCGTGAGTCAGGGATGGGGAGAAGAGATGGTTTTATAATGCCACGGGTCGAATGCTGGCAGTGATAAAAGTAACATGGACCGAGGGAAAACGACCTTGGCTCTGGTCTGAGACTGTCTGGGTCCAAACTCCAGCTTTACCACCTGACCCCCGAGGGCCTGTGGCTGCCTACGGAATTGTCTCTGTCTCAGTTTTCCTCCCTGAGGAAATTCCACCAAGCTCAAATTTTGAATGAATTATTCCATTGTGATATAGACCACATTTTTAAAAAGTCCATTTATTGTCGGATATTTGGCCTGTTCCCACATTTTGGCTATCATGGATAGGACATTCGAATACAACCATCTGTCTGAGTCCCTCTTTTCAATTCCCTGAGGTCTATATCCAGGAGTGGAATTGATGCGTCACAGGATAACTCCATATATCACTTTTTGAGGGGACTGCTGGACTGTTTGCACTGTGGCTGCATCATTTTCCTTCCATTCCTACCAGCAATATACGAGGTTCCGGCTTCTCCACATCCTTGCCAACACTTCATTTCTGCCTTTTTGGTGATAACTATCCTGCTGGGTGTGAAGTGGTTTCTACTTGAGGTTTTTATCTGCATTTCCCTAATGATTAATGACACCGAGCATCTTTGCACTCCCTGTGTGCTGTTGCACCAGAGGCAGGACCTGGTGTGACTGCCTTGTCTGAGGTTGTACTTCACAGGAAAAGGCACCTGGACAATGTGATTCCTACCCTCGGTTTCCCCAGGGCGTGGGGTTGGCTTCTAGCATCCTGTTTAATTTCCACATGTGGGAGGGGAATTGGAGCTCACCTTCCTCTGTTAAACAGGTACATCAGTCCCTGACTCAGAGTGGAGACAAGTGAGAAAGGGGAGAAACTAAGAGCGTAGACTCTGAAGCCAGATTACGGGGGTTCCAGGCCTTGGGCTGAATGAGTCAGTGTCTCTGTGCCTCCGTTTCTTGTCTATAACTGAATTTAATACTAGGAACTGCCTCAACAGGTTGCTGTGGAGATTAGATGAGTTAATATATGAAAGCCAGCACTCAGTAAGGGTCTGCTATTATTATCCCTGCATTCTGCATTTCGGCCTCAGCCGGACACAGGCGACTGAGCTCATGTTTGTTCTGCTCGTCTCGCCAGCCTCTTCAGAGGTCTTTATTGACCGCCCTCCATTTGAACTACATAAGCACTCTCTCATCTGCTGTTTGTCTGCATCAGTCTTTAAAGCAAAAGGAGTGTGGTCTCAGTTAATGGCTCCTCTTGTATCTAAGCAAGACTTTGGTAAAACTCTTTACAGACTGTGCATCTCTGGTCATCAGATGTGGGGCCAGGAACACAGAACGGGAGGAGTAGAGTTTGGAAGGCCAGTTTAGCCCCCCAGACTGCGGCTGCCTGGTCACTGGAGACAAAAAGAAAAACCTGCTTCTCTTTCGGCTCCGGCCTCTTGCATGGCCACTGAATCCTACCCCGACCCACAGTGATTTTCAGTCCCTTTGGTGTGAGGCCCGGCCACCCTAACCCCAACACTCCTGGAAATCCTTCTAGGGAAGGTCATCTCGAACCTTTCCTAAGAATGGCTTCCTCTGCCACCTCTGTGGTTCCTTATGCTCCCTTGATTTTCTCACCTTAAGATAAGTCCTGAAAGATTTTTTGTGTGTTTGTTTTGGCAGCGCATATACTAAAATTGAAAGGATACAGAGAGGATTAGCAAGGCTCCTGAGCAAGGATGACACCCACGTTTATGAAGCATTCCGTTAAAAAATCCCTTTTCTCTCTCCATGATGCCTGCACACACAGGTCAGGTGAGCATGCGGTGAGATGGCAGCCACCCACAAGCCAAGAGAACAGTCCTCAGGATAAGCTCTGCCTTGCCTGCAGTTTGCCTTGGTCTACCTACCCTCCAGAACTTTCTATGCTGAATGAAGTGGAGAACAGACTGAAGTTGGGCAAAGTAGGGGCAGGAGACAAGTCAGAGGCTTACGTGCAATAGCTAAGGAAGTAGGAAGGGTTCCCTTCTCTTGAGCGACTGAGTTGAACACGTGTGAGTTTGGACTCCTTCTTGCGATAAAGAGGAGCAGGTACCTCCAGATGAAGCCTGGAGAGGAGAGTGGAATCAGGAAAGAAAAGGAAGTGTCTCCACAGCCTCTGGTCCCACTCACGACACTGGCCTTTTTTGGTTAAGTGTATCAATTTTTAGTCAGTTTTGGTTACACCATTTATAGTTAAATAAAGCATCACAATATTCCAACAACAAAAATCTTAAGCAGGTAAGCCCTGACTTTGGGGATGAGGAAAAGTCAGTCTGAGTGTCTACGTTATCCATTTTCTAGCCCTTTTCTAGCTCAATGAGCACAAACTGTTTTAGACGGCGGGAAGCGTTCTAGCCTGGGAGAGGAAGCCAGGGGCCGAGCAGCATGTGAGGCAGAGGGCAGAGGAAGAGCAATGTTGCTGCTCTGGGTTTGAGGGCGCATCTGGGACCACTGGGAGCAGCCAGTCATGCTCATGGCAGAAGGGGTTAACCACTTCGGGGGGTGGACGAGAAAGGGGTCTCAGGGAAAGTAACCTCCCAGAGTGATCTGATCATAAATTCCTAACTGGGCAGCCATGCCCCAGGCCTAGAACTTTACAGCAAATGTTTACCTTTGCTTTTCCTCTTCAATCTCAGATGCTTAAAAGAAATTGCAAAACTTATTCTCTGGAGCATTTGAGATCTTGCTTCCCCGTAATTGTCATCAGTTTTGACTCAACTCTTATGAGAATTTTCTGCAGGTTTGGGTGTTCCTTACATCAACGAGGATAACCTAACCCTTTCCTCCAGCTGCAAGCACTCTGGCCCAAAGCCTGGCTCCATACCTGTAGCTATGTCCTGTCTGCCTAATGGGGTTAAGTGAAGACATTCTGTGCTTAACACGGTGCCACACAGGCTGTGATTGGCTTCAGGATGTTAAGCAGAATGTTAAGCAGACTCTTCCAGTGATTGACCCAAGCGAGTCCAGACTGTGCTCTGAATTCAGTGGATATGTGTGGAAACCCTGCCTGGAGAATGAGATCCCAAGGAAAGAAGACTCCGGGGCATTTCAGGACAGGCCCAGGACACCCCGGGGCTCCCTGCTCCGGAACCCCAGAGCTTCTTCCTGGGCCTGTCAGCCAGTCTCCCGTTGGTGAATCAGGGGCGGGGGTTGTAGGTTTCCAGCCCATAGCTTCACATTCAAACTCTTCTACCAGCCTCATCTCGAACTACTTACTGATTTAGAGGAGTGACTTGTTCATCTGTCAGTCACACCCATCCTCATGCTGTGTGCCGAGAATGACCAATAAAGAAGCATTGGAGATGCTGCTCCCCGACTCAAATACAAGTGGAGGAGGCTGTGTGGATCGTCAGTGTTCCTCTGTCTAAATGAACACCACTGTGAGTCTCTAGCCTTTCCTCCCGTGAGCACGATGCCGCCGAGTCACCCGCACAAAGAGCCGCCGTCTGAGAACGGCCGAAAGCCGTGGCACTCTTACAGCAGCTTGGACATTTCACATCTGTAAAATGGGGATTTGGACTTTGAACTGGCCGCTTCTTTCCATGTTTTTTCTTTTCCTCTCCCAAGGACCGATACAGGAAATCTCTAGCCAAAGGCAGACGGATCCTTTCTCAAGGCCAGCCCGCCAAGATCTCTGAGGCGATCAGCACACGATCAGGTGCATGGCATCGACTTGGAGTTACTTTTTAAAAATTGTACTCACTTTAAGTAATATGTTGTAAAACCCCAAAATTCTGTTTATGCTTTTAAGTCCAGCTGACAACAACCCCCATTATTCTATTTATAAATCTAGTTAATTTTAACAATTTCTTTTAAAAGGGCTTTTCCAGTTTTGTTAATGAAATACCTTTCTATATTTTAAACAGATTTATACATTTAATATATTTGGTTTTATTTATAAGCACTGCAAATACCTAACAATCAGAACATTCCCAAGCACTAAAACAATTCTAATAAGTATAATAAAGGAAACAAAAATATAGTGAGTGCATCGTGACTTCTCATAAACATTCCAGTATTGTTTACAAACCTAGTAAAATCTCAAATCCAAACAATTACTCAATTACTCACTGTAAATTGGAATCAAGAGACCGATATAGTAGATTCTTTGATGCTAACTCCTCTTATTACAAACACACAGGATGCCCAATATACACAAATTGTTGCAAAACCTAATAGAGATGTATTAATAATACTTTATTTGAACCCTTTTCGAGGTCAAAAGACATGTACTCATGGAGGACACAGTCCAGTCAAACCAGCAGGTTGTCGTTCTGTCCTCAGTGGGCTGAGGTGACAGCGCACGGGTTTTCCTGTGGGCCCGGGAGCCTCAGATGCATTCAGTTCTCTAACAAGAGCTCCAAGTCTGAAGGGGTTGGAATCTCAGGGGTCAAGGTGTCCCCTCTCCCAAGTCTCTCACCTGCCCTGAGTCTGTAACTCCCTACTCCTGGGTTGTGTCACCTGTTTGTTGTCTGATGCTGTCCAGATTCCCCCATGCCCACATAGTCTTCCTGTCTGTTAGGGCCACAGCTCAGATAGCTGTTAAATGGCACCCCGCTGGAACCTGTGTTTCTTTAATGGCTTTATCTAGCTCTATACTTAGAAAACAAAAGTCATGCTAAGGCAGCAGGCGAATGGACAATGTTACTGGGAGAGGAGTACAGGTGTCTTCTGCATTCGACCTCCAAAATATCTTAGCTATTGTCACCAACCCAGTATCTGCATGGGGAAGGGACACGGACTCTTTATCCAGAACCACAGGTCTGTATTCTCTGTTGTGGCTTCCTCTCTATCTTTCACCTACAGGACCCCTGGCCCTGGGAAACTTTCAAGGTGCAATGGTGAGTGGGATCACTTTACTCTCCTTAAATTCCCTGATCGCAAATACTTTGTTTAAGTACCTAGAACCTCAGTTGTGACCTGGAAAGAATTGTCCCTAGATGCAGCAATGGGAGGTTGTACCAACTTGTGTCCAGGCTGCTATTACTCAGGTGTGTGGGCATGGCTCAGCAAAGGTGGCCCGAGGACCTTGGAGCCCAGAGGTGTTCTGTTTTCTACTAGGTGTTAGCACTGGGGCCATGTGCAGGACTAGTGGTAGCCTGCCCCCTGCCCTGGGGCCTCCACTAGGCTTGTTTCAGCCACAGCGGACACTGCGGGCTGCCTGTGAACTGCCAGTTCCCACCAGGGCATCAGCGTCATGCCTCAGTCGTAGATGACCTTGCGAAAGTCATTACTTTCTGCCCCACGGCCAGTGAGAGAGCTGGTTTCCAAGTGCAAAAACTCCTTCCTTAGCTTTGGCAGGAGGAGAGTGTGCAACGCAGTGGCTCTTGTGCCCTGAATGCCTACTGGGTGCTGGGAACTCCAGGGAGAGGAAGAAACGAAGATTCAACCCTCAGTTACGGAGAGCGCCTGGCCCGGCCAGGATCACACACGCTGTGAGGCATAAACAGCAGCCATGTTCCCCGGGTTGTGCAGAGCTGAGTGCCCCTTAGTACCGACAGGTGTTGGTGGTATCAGAGGGAACAGTCTCAGGCCACGGATCTCTTTCTAGTAGCATCTCATGAGACTTCTGTTTAAAGCGGCACACCTGGGAAATGATGCTGTATTTTTTTTTTACGTTCATGCTTGAAATCATGTATGGAGCACAGCTTGGGAACTAGAGAGGCTGTGGTACCCAGAGCAGGCTCTTCTGGTCACTCAGAAGGGTGAAGTGGCAACAGTCCTTGTAGTGTTTATAGAGAAATGATTCAATCCAAATGTTCGACTTTTGGTCCCTGAGAACAAGATACATGTCCTGGTTACCTTCGTGTCCTCGGTCCAGCATGTGGCATCAACTCAGAGTTTGTTTGTCCTGTGACTTCCTGTCTTGTCACAGGAAAGGATGACATTAGATAAAGAGAGCATGTGCTTCCCTACTTATGGATGGAATACCACCTTCTCAGTAGTAGCCCCAAAGGCTTGGCCATTCTAGCGTTATTTTTAAAACTCATGGTAAAATACACACCACATAAAATTTACCATCTTAAAACATTTTACCATCTTGATCTGTTTTTTAAATTTTGAGATTATGTTTATTAAAGCTGGACAGTGAAACAAGGAAGGGCTTAGGATAGAGGAAGCGACAGGAGAGAGCCTAGCCTGGGCTGCTCTGGCTCCCTAGGGATGTTATTGGAAAGAAGGGAGCCACGCTGGGCTGCCCTTCGCTCAGTGAAGCGTCAGCGAAAAGGGGGCCTTAGAGACAGGGTCGGGGGTTTAGACCAGGGTGAGCTGCCACTACCCGCTGCTCCTCCCCTTGCAGTCTCATGGGGACCCTCGGAGTTTAAGAGATGCGTGCCTGTGTGGGAAGAAGATGAGGATTTTTAAGTGTGCATTTTTAAGTGTACAGTTCAATAGTGTTAAGTACATTCACATCGTTGTGCAGCCAATCTCTAGAACTTCTTTGTCTTGCAGAACTGAAACTTTGTACCCACTAAACTCTAACTCTCTACTCGTCAGTTCTACACCAGCCCCTGGCTACCACCATTCTACTTTCTGTCCCTATGAACTACTCTAGGTATCTCATATAAGTGAAATCATGTAGTATTTGTTCTTTTAAAAAGTATTTTATTTATTCATTTTTAGACAGAGGGGAAGGGGTGGAGAAAGACAGGGAGAGAAACATCAGTGTATGTTTGAAACATTCAATGTATGAAACATCACTCACCCCCTGCTTGGACCTGGCCCGCAACCCAGGCACGCACTCTGATCCGGAATCGAACCAGCGACTCCCTGGTTCACAGACTCATGCTCAATCCACTGAGCCACACCAGTTAAGGCAATATTTGTTCTTTTGTCACTGGTTAATTTCACTTAGCATAATGTCCTCAGGGACCATCCATGTTGTGGCATGTGACATGATTTCTGTTCTTTTCAAGGCTGAATAATATTTCATTGTATGTTTATACATACTACATTTTATTTATCCATTTGTTTGTCAAGAAACATTTGGATTGCTTCTACCTTTTGACTATTGTGAATAGTGCTGCTATGAACATGCAAATATCTCAGGTATAGGAGATTCTGCTTTTAATTCTTTTGGATATATACCCAGAAGTAAAATCGCTGGGTCGTACGCTAGTTCCATTTTTATTTTTTAAGTATATTTTATTGATTATGCTATTACAGTTGTTCCTCCCCCCCTCCTTTATTGCCCTCAGCCCTGCACTTCCATTCCCTCCAGCATTCCTCCCCCTCAGTTCATGTCCGTGGGTCGTAAACATAAGTTCTTTGGCTTCTCCATTTCCCATACTATTCTTAACCTCTCCCTGTCTATTTTGTAGCTACCATTTATGTTTCTTATTCCCTGTACCTTTTCCCCCTTTCTCCCCCTCTCTCTTCCCACTGACAACCCTCTATGTGATCTCCATTTCTGTGATCTGTTCCTGTTCCAGTTGTTTGCCTAGTTTGTTTTTATTTTATTATTTTTTTTGGTTTGGTTGTTGATAGTTGTGAGTTTGTTTTCATTTTACTATTCATAGTTTTGATCTTCTTTTTCTTAGATAAGTCCCTTTAACATTTCAGGTAATAAGGACTTGGTCATGAGGAACTCCTTTAACTTTATCTTATCCTAGAAGCATCTTATCTGCCCTTCCATTCTAAATGAAAGCTTTGCTGGGTAGAGAATCTTAGATGTAGGTCCTTGCTTTTCATGACTTCGAGTACTTTTTTCCAGCCCCTTTTCACCTGTAAGGTTTCTTTTGAGAAATCAGCTGACAGTCTTATGGGAACTCCTTTGTAAGTAACTGTCTCCTTTTCTCTTGCTGCTTTTAAGATTCTCTCCTTATCTTTAATGTTGGATAATTTAATTATGATGTATCTTGAGTTTTCCTCTTTGGGTCCAACTTCTTTGGGACTCTAAGCTTCCTGGACCTAAAAATACGTTTATTTCCTTCACAAGATTGGGGAAATTTTCCTTCATTATTTTTTCAAATAAGTTTTCAATTTCTTACTCTTCCTCCTCTCCTTCTGGCACCCCTATGTTTTGGATGTTGGAACATTTAAAATGGTCCCAGAGGTTCCTAAGCCCCTCCTCATTTTTTAAAAGATTTTTTAAAATGTATTTATATTTAGAGAGAGGGGAAGGGAGGGAGAAAGAGAGGGAGAGAAACATCAATGTGTGGTTGCCTCTCATGTGCCCCCTACTGGGGACCTGGCCTGCAACCCAGGCATCTGCCCTGACTGGCACATCAAACGAGTGACCCTTTGGTTTGCAGCCTGCGCTCAGTCCACTCAGCTACACCAGCCACAGCCTCATTTTTTTTTTGAATACTTCTTTCTTCATTCTATTCCAGTTGAGTGTTTATTTCTTCCTTCTGCTCCAAATTATTGATCTGAGTCCCGATTTTCTTCCTTTCACCATTGGTTCCCTGCATATTTTTCTTTATTTCACGGCTTCCTTTCTTTTGCAGCTGTACTCAATTATTTCTTTGAGCGTCCTGATGACCAGTGTTTTCAACTGAGTCTGATAGGTTGTTTATCTCCTCATTGCTTAGTTCTCTTTCTGGAGTTTTGATCTGTTCTTTCATTTGGGCCCTATTTCTTTGTCTCAGTGCACCTGCTACATTATAAGGGGCAGCAGAGCCTTAGGTATTTGCCAGGGCAGGGCAACCCACTTCACTGCATTGTGGTGCTGTATGTGGCGGAGGGGTCAGAGAGGGACCAATGCCACTTGCTTGGCTCTCGCCTCCATTTCAGTTACTACCCCACTTCATACAAGCCAATTGTGCCCTTTCAGGTGCTTCCCTGGTGCTGATTTCTGGATGGTGGGACTTGTGTATGTTCTAGGACCCTATGGGCACCTTCAGTGAACTCTCCTGTGAGACTGACAGTTTATCCCACAGCCTCAACCCCCACAAATTTTTACAGCCAGAGGTTTTGAGGCTTTAGTTTTCTGCACTGGAACCCTGGTTTGTGTGGTCTGTCTCGCTGCCCAGTTGTTCCTCCTGGTTTATCCACATGTGAATGTGGGACAGCCCAGTCAGCCAGCTGCCACCTTGCCACCTTCCCTCTCTGCCCTGACCGCCCATCTCTGCCCCTCCCACCAGTTTGGATGAATATTTCTTTTTTAACTCCTTGGTTCTGGGAGTTCCATGCAGTTTGATTTTCTGGCAGTTCTGGTTGTTTATTATTTTTAGATCGGTTGTTATCCTTCTTTTGTTGTGTGAGGAAGTGAAGCATATCTACCTGTGCTCCCATCTTCCATTTTTTTTTTTTGAGGGACCACCATACTGTTTTCCTTAGGCTGAGCCATTTTATATTGCCACCAACAGTGCACAAGGGTTCAAGTTTTTAAAACAGCTGTTTTAAGACTGGTGTGTGTTCTCTAAACAGATCTCCCTTGAAGTTGAAAATATAGAAACTTCTTATTCTCTTCTACTTTACTTTTTAATCTTGCCTCCCAAGTTCTCCAATGTGTAACTGGTTTGACAGCAAATGAATCTGATTTAGGGAACTGAGTTGATGAGAAAATACTAGAAACCCTAAGGCTGATTAAGAAATTTATTTCAGCTTATAAGCCTCCACTTCTAGGAAGAGCCTGCATTTTCCTCCTGTCCACCCATGACCTCTTTAGCTGGCATTTCACTGACCTTTGAATTTACCTGATTCCACCCCACCCCATACGTAAAATATTACTTATTATCTTCTAAGATAAAGCGTTCCAAACTGACATTTCTTCATTGAGAATAGACCAGAAGTGCCCCAATTCCACACACTTCTCCTTCCATGTCCCTCTGAGCTAAAACCCAGAGGTATGAATGAAACTTGCTCCCAAAACTTGGTCACGGAGCGGCCAACCCCTCCTCTCTAGAATGTGCTTGAGTTCCCGGTTGTATCTACAGCAGGTAAGCAGAAATGGTTCCTGGGCTTTCAGCTGGAGGCGGGAGTGTCCTCAGGGACAGACTCCGTGTGGTGGTGGAACAGGAAGTCGGAGCAGCTGGAGGAACTGTGGTCAGGGATTGCCCCCTGGGGCCGCAGCTTTTGCTCTAGTTCCTTCTGTGACAGCCATGCTCATTTCTTCACTCCCTGGCCAGGTTCTGCCTTTCCCAGCTCTCAGTCCACCTCAGGAATGTGAGGGCAGGATCAGGCTCCAGAAGCCGTTGTGAGAACAGTGTCTTAGGTCCACTTCCGGGGGTTGTGCGAGGGCCCCCAGCAGTAAATCCCAGACACTTGGAAGATGCTGTTGTCAAAGTCAGAGCAAAAGGGTAGAAAATAAAAGGCAGTTTCTGGACAACAGAGGTTTCTATTTATTCCTTTTTACCACCTGAAAGGATAAACTTTCCACTGTCACTTTAAGCCAGAAGAAATGGAGTTAGAGGGTCAGATTAAAGTTGTTTGTGCATGCATCAACCTCAATACTAGTTCTTTTCTCAACATGGCCCATGTTTGCTTTTCTCTTCTGACTCCCCAAGAGCGGCCAGATGCTCTGAGAGGTTGGTAGGACAAGTCTTGTGGCATGGGGTGCCTCACACACTCTTCTGATCTTTAGTAACATTTGCATACAGGTGAGCTTGCTTGGAGCAAAGCCTCCAGGGGCATGTGAGTGGGAAATCCTTTTGCCTTCTAAAGTTTCTTTGGGGGCGGGGGTGGGGGGAAACTGAAGCACAGAAAACTTGGTAAAGCATGTTTCGATTTCCCAGGTGATATTTGCAGAGCACGAAGGTAATTCAGGTCAACATTTATTGAGCACCTATTGTGTGCTTAGCTCTATATTAGGTTTGAGGCCTAGGACTACTGAGATGAATAAGGACCCTTGTCCTCAGATATACAAAAAACCGGCTGCAACACAGTAGGTATTTGTGGTATAACAATATATATAGATAGGAGCTGGCACAAAGCTCCTAGAACCCTCAGAATTTCTGGAGTGATGGAAGTGTCTTTTGTGTTTGTCATGAGCCTCTTTCCACCATACCTGAGTTTATGCTAATGAGGTGACACTGGTGGGCACTCAGTTTTGAGGGAGGGCTGGCCACTTTTAGAAGATTTGAAATTTTCAGCTACTCCCTTCCCAACCTCCAGAGCAGAAGGAAGGGCTGGAGGTTGAGCTCCATCTCCTGTGGTCAGTGATTTACTCAACCATGCCTACACAACAAATCTTCCATAAAAGCTCTTCAACTTTGCGCTTCGGAGACCCTCAGGTTGGTGAACCCACTGAGATGCTGGGAAGTGGTGTGACTGGAGAAGGCATGGAAGCTGGCTGCCACCTCCCATTGTCCCCTCCTGCCCTGTGTACCTCTTTATCTGGCTGTTCGTTTGTGTCCGTTCTAAGAAATTGTAAGTATAGTGTTTACCTGTGTTCTGAGTGGTTCTACTAAACCATCAAAGCTGAGGAAGGGGTTGTGGGAGCTCCCAAGTTGCAGTCGGCTGAGCAGATGTGTGGGCAGCCTGGGGTCCTTGCTGGCAGCTGATGTTTGAAATGGGGGGCATCTGGTAGGACTGAGCCCTTAAGTTGTCAGGTCTGTGCTAACTCTGAGTAGTGTCAGAACTTAAATGAATTGTAGGACACCCAGTTGGTGTCAGGGAATTGAGAACTGTTGTTATAAAAACCAAACAGTATTATAAACAGGGTCTCTCATATTGGTACTGATGCTCTACCATCTTTACTGTTAGGCTGAACCATGAGAAATGGGCTTTTTTGTAGGTCAAAGCTAGCTGAGTAACAGCAGGTCAGAAGAGTTACCTAAGGCAATCACTTCACCATTCACAGTTTGGAGTAGACACAATACTAAGCGCTCTGTGTGTATCCTCTCACATGTCCCTCATAATACTCTTGAGACAGGTACTATTATTCCCAATTTACACATAAGGAGACTGAGACCAATGGTGTGGACCTAAGACATTTTTCCAAAACTTGTAGAGAATTCTTATGTGTTTCTTTGAGCCAAACTGATGATGAGTGCTGGAAGCAAAATCTCAATAGGTTGAGCAAATGCTCCAGAGAATGGCAAATTTGCAGCTTATTTTATACATTTAGAATCAAAGGAGGATACATAAGGAAGAAGGAGTGTTACATGAAATGCACTGGTGGTAGGATTAAAGGGTAGGAAAAAGTCAAGCAGGAAATCTCTGGAATTGGAATTGGACAAAGCAGTGAAACAAAAGACACATCTTTTTTTACATTGGTGGGTACAAGATGGTTAATAATTCACATTTATCGTACATAGAAATGTTATGTGGGGAACAAGGTAATGAGTGTTCTGGTCTCTCCTTTGATATTGAGGCAGGCCAGTAAGAAACTAGGAGAATTCCTTGGTACGTGGAATAGGAAAACCGAGACAGCGCAACAATATGGCAGAGCAATTTACCACCAGACTCAGGTCAGCTCCCCAGAGATAACATCCAGGCCTCAGTTGTATTTCAGCTCCAGACCCAGAAAAGCAGCAAAACCAGGTTGGCCCCAGGCATGCCAGGACCAACTGCAATGACTAATGACTCCCTGCTCTGCCACTGACCAATCAGAGGAGACCATGACCCTGAAAGGGCACATCTGGGAAACTGAAGAATATTCTCCTGAAACCCTCCCCTGAGACCTCCCCTAAGATTCCCACCAGCAAGACAGAGATAAGAGCCTCAAGACAAAGGACTCGGTGCGTGAGCTGTCCCTCTGGGTGACAGCTCCGGCCATTCCCTTTCCCCTCTTCTTCCCTCACTCCTTTCCCCACAGGCACAAGTCTCCTAAACTCGAAGGCAATAAGCAGCTGAAAGCTTATTCCAGGCTAATCCCCTGAACCTATCCCCAAAGCCCTCCTCTCTCTGACTTCCCAGTGAGCTAGGGCAGCCCAACATAGGCTATCCTGTTGCTTCTATGCTAAGTCCTTCCTTGTGTCATTGTCCCCACCTTTAATAAATGTACCCTCATAGTCACCTAGACTCCTGTGAAGTCTTTCCTACATGAAGTCAGGAGACCCCACACTACCAGCTGGCCCTGAGCAGACCCACTCAGGGCCAGGTCCCCTGTCTGGTAACAGTACCAAAGATTATTCCCTGGGGGTCTGGAGCAAGAGATTACTCTGACATTTCAAAAGTATGTTATCTTAGATGCATAAGCACAGTGGATAGGGCTCACTTAAGGTAAAGATTGAGCTCTGTCAAGGACATGACTACCCAACATGACCTGCTTTTTGTTAGGAATTTTTATGTTCAGATCACCCTGTGTGATTACTTTAGGTCTCTGAGTTTGTAGGCCTGCCATGCAGGTGTCCCCTGAGCTTGTCAGGTTTAGTGTGTGGCCCCCTTTTTTGTCCACACCTCTCATATGTCCCTCACAATACTCTTGAGACAAACACTATCCTTCCTACTTATACATAAGGACACTGAGACTAATAGAGGTTAGGATAAGGCCCAGGCTCAAAGATGCGTGAGGTGCAGGACTGGACTTGAGCTCTGACAGTGATCCTGAATGTGTTGGTTTTCCAGGGCTGACAAAACAAAGCCCTGGGAAAGCCATTACAAACCGAGTAGCTGAAACAACTGGAATTTATTCTCTCAAAGTTCTAGAGGCTAGAAATTCTAAGTCAAGGTGTCGATGGAGTTATTTCCTCTTTGGAGGCTCTGAGGGAGAGCTCCTGGCCTCTTCCTGCCCACATCCTTGCAGGCGATCATGGTGTTCCTCTAGGCAGCCTCATCACCCGGTCTCTGACTCCACCATCACTGGCATTCTCCCTGTGCCTGCCTGCCTGCCTGCCTGCCTTCCTTCCCCTTTCTCCCTCCAACTCTCTCTCTAGCTTCCTTTCTTTCTCTTTCTTTTTCTTTCTCCCTCCCTACTTGCCTCCCTCCCTCCCTCCCTCCCTTCCTTCCTTCTTTCCTTGGCATTGGCGAGGGCTCTAGGGTGGTTAAAATGCTGCCCAGTGGTGGCAGGGAGAGGCTCAGGCAGAAACCAAACACCAGAGGGATGGAGAGGGCCTCTGGGCTCTGGGCGCCAAAGGCTCCTTGTGCTTGAAGCTGACCCTTTCAGCGAGACACTCACCCAGCCCAGCCTCAGGGCCAGTCAGGTATAGCCCATCTTCTTGATGGGTTTCATCTGCTCATACAGGCAGCGTTCTTCAGGAAGTCAGGAAGAGATGAGGGTGTGTGTGGGCAGAACCCAGAACCTGCAGATCCAAAAGGGCCTGGGTCAGGGTCTTCCCAGGACCATGGCAGTTTCTGTGGCATCCTGAATGTCACCCCACTCATCTTGGGACAGCTTTGGCACATCCTGGAAGAGAACATGGCCACGCACTGGTTTTGCATCTTCAAGAGCTACTGGGAGCTCCTTTCCTCAGCCAACTCTTAGAAAAAGGAGGCCAGAGAGAGAGGCAGGTATAGGAGGTCCACAGATGCAGGGCGACCAGGTGGTTGATGAGGCCTCCACCTCAGTGGAATAATTCTGACAAATTTGGGAGCTCACGGTTGCTCGGCAATAGGTAGGTAAGCTCAAAAATGGTGTGTTGGTTGGTCTCAGGGCCAAGGACGGCTGAGGTGGTTCCATAGGTGGTGACTGGAAAGAGGTCTGGAGGTGGCTGGAGGCTGGAAGAAGGGGTGTCCCTGGGTCTGATCTGTCCAAACGCCGCTATTGAAGCAAGAGACAGATGAGGTGGGGGAGACCGCTCAGGGCACTGCCTTGGTCTGTTTTCTTAAAAGGATGCCAGTGATTGGATTTAGGGTCCAGTGGATCTAATATGACCTCATCATGATTACATCTGCAAAGATCCTTTTTGCAAAATGGTCATATATACAGTAACTAAGGGTGAGGACAACATTATCGTTTGGTGGTGGGACATGAGTCAACTTATAATGCTGACCTCTAAATGGGAACACTACAGCTGCAAGGCACTGTGCACCTGGGTGGGGGCCGGAACCCCCACCCACCCGCTGGCCTCCTGGACCATGCAAAGAGCCAGGAGGGATGGGGAGACACATAGCTGCAGACAGAAGCCCGGGATGGAGGAGCCAGGCACGGGCTCTGCTGCTGTGCAGGAGGGGAGGCCTGCCAAGTGGCGTCCAGGCGGACCACCCAGGACATGCGGGCAAGGCATGGGGGCATTTTTCATGGATGCTATGAACACACATCTCTCCCTACAGCATGGTTTAAATCACCTTGACAGGAAAACCTCAAACTTAGATCTGGGCTGGAGATGCTTTGTTTTTCTTGCTAATTGATTCTCTTGCTTTGGCTAGTGGTTAGAAAGGTTTCCACAATTACAGCTAAACAGCTTGTGAGAAGCTCCTAGAAGACATCTTAAGTTGTCTGCAGAAGTGAAGCAAATTAAAGGAGAAATAATTATTCAGTGAGGAGGATTCTACACTAGTGATGGCACATTTTCCATACTTCCCTGAAGAGAGAGTTGTGGAAATGTTGAGTGCAGTGAAATAGCTACTGTAATGTAGGAACAGCAGGCTGCAGGGAGAATCATAATTAATAGTACCTGGAACTGTGGTTGCACATCCTGCCTGGCGTTTCCTGGGGGAGCAGAGAGTGTGGTGATGTCCCTCCTGGCCTGGGGCGTGCCAGAGCACTTCTTGGCCTGTCTGAGCTCAGTACTGGAGGGACTCCCATAGGAGCCTGTTCTGTTGCACAGACTGGTAAGAAGCTTACCCCATCTTTCTGGCACATGGAAATGTGCATTTGAACTAACATGTATCCATTTGGTGATACTGAAATGCATTTTGTTTTTCCCTGGGATTCTCATGAACCACTGCCTGAACATTAAAGCAAGACATGCTTCTGAGGCCAAGCTGACAAAATTGCAAAAGAACAACAGCTTTTACTCAGGAGGACATTTTCCTTTGGTTGCCCGAACAATGGACTCACCTGAGTGCCTGCTGGTGAAAGCTCCATGTCCTATCTGTCAGCACTGCCTTCCCCTTTGGGCTGTGGCCCCAGGACTGGCCACATGGACTCTTTTCTCGGGCCAGACTGAGGTTGCTTAAGTGTGACTCAGACTGGAGATTAGGTCCGGGCAGAAGAGACGGTTGTTTCTAGTCTGGTTTCTCCTTGGGTGGAGGAAGTTCCCCTCCTGATTTTGTTCCAATGTCACCATTCATGACTCTTTTCTAGCTGCTCTCCCACGTTCCCCGAGTTTGGGTCCGCAGACCTCCTCATCCTGGGTTTCCCCCTCCCAGGTTCATTCACTTCATAGCTTCTCTGCAGAGGACTGCAGAATCTTAGCACTGGCCTCTTTCCTGGGAACAGAATCTAGACATCCACCTGTCTGTCAGTTATTGTCATCTCCAGGGCAATGTTTCTGACATCAGATTCATGGTTCATTCCGCTGCTCACACTTACAAACAACCTGGCTCATGACCAGCATGCTTGTCATAAAAGTCAAGTCCCCTGTGCATCTGTTGTCAACCTTGTGGTCCACATACCCTCCGGGCCCTCTCTTCCTGTCTGTTCTCACTGTCCTGTCGTCCCCCTCCTGCTGGCTGGACTCCCACCCTGGCTTCCATCCCAACTGGTGTCCCAAGATTCTTTACAGCACCCAAGTGACTCTATCAACCTCACAACTGTGCATGTGTAGCTACTAGAAAATTCCCCAGGGCTTCCCTCTCCCCTGTTCAGTGAAGCATACCCATTCCTCCTCCTGGAATGAAGGCTGTTTCAAGACGGGACTTCTTTAGGGAGAGTGTGCCTTCTCTACTCATGTGCTGGCTGAGGTGTGAGTAGAATCTTGCTTTTTCGATCTCTGGGTCTTTCTGGACGGCCTGCTCCTCGGCGTGGCCCAGCTCTCGTTCTCTTCTCCTCCTGCTGCATCCCAAACCTTCAAGGCTAATATCAACTGCCACCTCCTGCCTCCCCACCTTGCTGAGCCCTCATCATACTCTGAGCCTTCATTTGTATCACCTTCACAGAGAGATACTTGCATCTGACCTTGTGAGTTCACTGTAAGCTACTTGAGTCCCTGGGAGAGGCTCTTGGGCCTAGGTGCTGGGAATGCCTCCTAAATTGCCTGTGGGCCAAGGCTGGCCGTCTGTCCCCTGGCTCTGGGTCCCAGCCCAGCAGGCCCATCACAGCCTTGCTGTCTCTATGCCACTTTTTAAATCAGACACGGGCAGTAGATTTGACACAGAAAGAACTACCCTGCTTCCTCAACCTCAGCTGATTTTACATTTTGTTGTAGGCAAAAGGAAATATCCAAGGTTCAGGTCAACACCA
>PVKM010011051.1:0-33887 GCA_004027735.1 Carollia perspicillata
GAAATGGAGATCACGTGGAGAGGAGAAGGGGGGAATATGGGAGAAAAAGGTATAGGGAATAAGAAGCATAAATGGTAGGTACAAAATAGAGGGAGATTAAGAATAGTCTAGGAAATGGAGAGGCCAAAGAACTTATATGTACGACCCATGGACATGAACTAAGAGTTGAGGTAAATGCAGGAGGGTTGGGGGGTGCAGGGCAGAGGAGGGAATAAAGGCGAGAAAAAAATTGGGACAACTGTAATAGCATAATCAATAAAATATACTTAAAATAAAAATAAATTTGAATTAAAAAGTTTAAAGGAAAAAGAATATTTGGGTATTAGTTACAAATAAGAATTTGCAGTTTTGAAATTTATTTCTTTAAATTTATCAACATTAATTCTCCTACTTCTATATTTTAAGTCTTTTATTCTGTAGGTGAAATTTATTAAAGCCCACCATGGATAGAAATAATAATGTCAGAACGGGTATATATGTTCCTTTGGGACACTGAACAGAAGATTGATGTCCTTTAGCTATTGTTTTAATATGGTTCTAAAATACCAAAATTTATCAATCGTCAGCTTTCTAAACATGGGAGAATTAGGTAACAAATTTTTCTCCTTCTGTGCACAATGTGTGGACTGTCAGCATGGACTGTTTCCTCTCCTTCCTTTCTTAATCCGTACATACTCTTGCTGGTGTTGTTCACTTGCCTGATACATGCTATTGTGAAGAACACATCCTGAAAACTGTTGGTTTTGTTGTGTTTATACCATCAGCTGTCCAGGTGTCTATAAGCGAGGCGTCTGGAATAAGCCACCTGTGTGAGTGCTTCACTTCTTCAGGGCCCATCCATGCTTTTCCCTCATTGCAGCACTGAGTTACAGTTTTAGTAGTTGCTAATAATCTCCAGTTGCCCAATCTGTGTCTTTTGACACAGAGGCTTCATTCTCTGTGAATATTCACCTAACACCTGTCAATACTATCTTCTCTTTTTTATATTCTCCACATTGTTGCCTGTGACTTTATACTACCATGAAAACTATCCTACTTTTCAGATAACTTTATTTTCCATCGTTGATGCCTCTTTATTCTTTTGGCCACTTCTTAGTTTATGAGAATTCTCAAGGGTTTTGTTTGGCCCTATTCCCAATTTGCAATTCCTTACCAGTGAGTCATCCTATCCTGTTTTATTACTTTATTTGTTGTCCCATAAATGAATTGTGTCCAGATTTATATCTCGAAGTCCACCTTTTTCTCACAAGCTTTAGTCCTATATACCAGGCACATTTTAAAAAATTAGCACGTCATCATCTTCTGCACATCATCCTATTTTCCTTTCCCAGCTGCTTTGCTTTTGACAGTAGTATACTGTTGAAAATCTCAGAGCCTCTGCCCCTTCCAGGTTTCTTTGGTTAAGTGTGGTGATCCTTTGTTAAAATTTCTGGCCTTTGTTCTTGCTTTCCATTTCAACCACCTTAATTCATTCCTTTATTGCCTTAAACCAGTTAAATTCATTCCCTGGTTCCATTCTTCCCTGTCCGATTAATTTTGTACACTGCTTTTAGGTTAATGTGATTAGATAATGGAAAAGGTAAAATGTGACTTAGGTTTTTGAAATTAGTTAATTAGAAGAATAGTAATATCATAAACAGAAATAAGAAAGCCCTGAACAGAGAGATGTTGGAATTGAAAGAATTTAAAGATTACCTTGTCTCCTATCCAGCCTAGGGACACGTGCCAAACTCAGTAAGCTTGGCCCAGTCTAGAATTGTAGGATGTTGATAAACTGTCCTGGAGAAACTGTGGGGTGTGCTTTTGGAAGTGAACTGGGACTTGGGAGAAGAAGTCACGATTTGGGAAGTAACACCTTTTGAACATTTTTATGGAAAGTTGATAAAGTCTCTTACAAAGATGTAGCCCAACTTATTCGATGATTTTGATGTGAAAATGCAGATGATATATTTGATATAAATAACATTGAACTGCATAGTAAGCTTGGAATTTGTGGGCAGAACTAGAATTCTTATAAGCTCACCCATATTTTGTGCATTTCTTGGATGGAGCGATGCTGCCTTAGAAAGCATTCTACCTAAAGCGTGTGATGGACCACTGTGCTGTACATCTGAAACTATTTAGCTTTATTGAATGCGAACTGTAATTGGAAAATAAGGTTAAAAGAAAAGAAAGCATTCTCCCTTCACATACTTACTCATAGTAATGAGCCAGGCATTAAGCTGGCTCTGTCTACCACTTGCCGTTTCCGAAACGTTGTGCTAGATGCAAATGATTAATTAACGACAATAAGTAAGCGTCTGGAAAGATGTGAGGTGTTTTTTAATACCACAGTCACACCACTGTCTGGAGATCATATTTTGTCTTTTGTTGATTTTTCAGAAGAATTGATGTAGGTCATTTCTTAGCTGTGGAATATTTACTTGAAATTATTTCAGGCATGTGAAAGTTGCTTGTAAAATTACCAGAACTTCAGTGGTGTAATCTCTCTCTCTGTTTTATTTTTAGAGTGTTCAACCAGATTCTTCTTCCCCCAGACATGTAAGTCACTGTAGTAACTCTAACATTCATCAAAACCTTTTTTTAGGTCATATGTCAGATTGAATTAAGATTTATGTTACTACATTCTCATCTAAGTTTTGACACACTACTAGAAATACAGGTGATTTATTAACATGACATAAAATGGCAGTGTAATTGTGGACTCTAAATCTTGGTTGAAAATGAGCCCAATCCATTTCTGACAGCCTGTTTCAGGTGAAGGCCTTCAGTTAGGTAGACATGGTGTGTATAAACTCATGGTTATTCGATGACCTGCATTAAATAAATTTTGAACAATAAATCATGAGTAAGTATTGAAAAATTGAATGTTGAAATAGGAAAAACTTTACATTATTTTGCTTAAGTAATCATTAAGAGCCAGAATAAAGAAGTAATAAATTGATTTGATGTTTAAACCTGTGGACACTAAGAAGATTAAAAATCTTGTTACTCACCTTGGGACTTTAGAAGTATTAACTACCTAACACTATTTATTGTGAAGCATGATTCGGTTTTAGACCTCACCCTAGAATATTTACTTAATAGAAAGAACCAAAGGGCATTCTCTTCAAAGTAGTTCAAAATGAGACTCCAAAAATAGTTTATAGTGATGCCTTCTTTTTGAATAGAGCTCTTATTTTCACCCATGCCCTGGGACACTTAATAATGCAAGCAGATGGGCAGAACAAAACAAGGAGGCACATGATTTTCTTTCAACTGCTTGTTTATTATTTTGTAAAAATGCTTTTGAAGTATAATGATATGTGGAATTATTGGCTTTAATTTTTTATTTTGACATAATTTCAGGCTTAGGGAAAATTTGCAAGGATTGTACAAAGAATTCCTGATGCCATTCGCCCAGATCCCTGTGCAAACATTTCACCATATTTGCCTGCTTCCTTTCTAGTTCTCTCTCTCCCTCTCCCTACACACATACTCACTCACTCTCTCTCACACACACACTCTTTCTAAACTGAGAGTGAACTGTAGACACGATGTCCCTATGCCACTAAATACCCGTTTCCTAGCAACAAAGGTATTTATTTACATTAATTCAACATAATTATCAGAATCAGGACATTAACATTGATACAATACTATTTTCTAAGCTACAGTCCTTACTCAGGTGTTTCCTACTTTATTAATTGGCAATAAAACATCCCTGATTGTGCATTTGGTCTATTTAGCCTGCTTTAGTCTGGAGCAGTTCGTTGGCATTTTTGGTGGGTACCGGCCAGGTATTTTGTAGTTTGAATACCATTCAGTTTGAATCTGTCTATTTCTTCTTGATTGGATACAGGCTATGCTTTTTCGGTAGGAACACTACAAAAGTGGTGTGTTCTCAGTGCATCACTTCAGGAAGCACATGATACTGGTGTATCATTTTGTTGGTGGTATTAACTTTCATTTTTTGGCCAAGGGTAGTGTCTGCAGGGTATTTTCCCTCTGCAATATTAACATTTTGGGCTGGATAATCTTTCTTGTAGGTTAGGGTACTGTCCTGTAGGGTGTAGGGTATTATAGGGCATTTAGCTTTATCCCTGATTTCTGCCCTCTAGATGTCAGTACCCCCACCCCAACTGTGACGACCAGCATGTCTCCACACATTGCCAGATGTCCCCTGGGGGTCACAATCCCCTCCCACTCCCTTGAGAACCATTACTCTACAGTAATGTTACTATTCTTCTCTTGTAGTTAAATATCTTGTAGGGAGATACTTGAGATAATACATGTGTTCATTTGCACTTGTTTTTAATATTTATTGATGTTTCTTTCCTGAACCATCATTTGATGGTTGCCAGATAGTGATTTTCTAATTATGTCATTCTCTCTACATGTATTTGTTAACTTTTTACTGTAAGGAATAATTTCCCCTTCTGACTTTATTTTTTATATTGGTGTAGATTCATGAGTTCTTGTTTTATCCAATCAACTATATATGATGTTACCATCATTTATGTTAATGCTCAAATTGTTTCTGATTTGGCCATTGGGAGTCCATCTAGCTGCCTTCTGTGTCTTTTTGACATATCCTTGTCATTCCTGAAGTACGTCCTTTGGTTGTGGGGTGGGGGAGGTGCACAACAATTCATTCTAAGCTCATTGTACACTTTCACCACCCTAGCGTGAAGCCAGCCTTTCTCTATGGAGCCCTGGTTGGTTGGTTGGTTTTTTAGTGAGTAATGATATGTGTAAACTAAGATCTGGATAGTAGTAAGTGTATTCCTAGAATGTCATTGCTTCTTGGTCTTCTCATTGGATAAAGCTGGGGAATACATGCATGTATATACAAATGTACAGACATACACATAGCCATAGATAGATATAAGAGTAGATGTGTGTGTGTGCAGTTGACTCTTGAACAACACGGTTTTGAACTGCATCTGTCCATGTGTGCACAGATTTTTTAAAATAAGTACTGTAAATGTATTTTCTCTTCCTAATGATTTTCTTAAGAACATTTTCTTTTTCTCTAGTTTACTTTATTGTAAGAATACAGTGTATGATATGTATAACATACACAGAATGTGTCAGTCAGCTATTTATGTTACTGGTATGGCTTCTGGTCAACAATAGGCTATTAGTAATTAAGTTTTTTGGGAGTCAAAAATTATATGCAGATTTTCGACAGTGGAGGGAGTGTCGGTGCCTCTAACCCTCTTTTGGGGAGTCAGAAGTTATGCAGATTTTTGACAGGCAGGTGGTGGGGGCGGCAGCGGGTCACTGTCCCTAACCCTGAATTGTTCAAGGATCAACTTTATACATACACACATCTATTCTTATTCTATTTATATAGATATTAATAATAATGAGCTCATACTGATACCTCTAATTCAATCTAGTATCACAGGGTTCATTCAATTCTTCCTCCTTTCCATATTTGTAATTCCCTTTTGCAACAGTCAGAAACCAGGCTTCCATACAGAAACTTTTTGAATCCTTAGAATATAAGCCATCGGAGATCTCAGTAGCTAGTTGTGACTCTTAAAATGAGCTAAACTAACTTTTTAAATATCATTTTCAGGGTCATAATCGTATCATTGCCTACAGTAGACCAGTTTATTTCTGTTTATGTTGTGGTCTTATTTGGCTCTTGGATTATGGAAGCAGAAACCTCACTACAACCAAGTTCAAATTATACGGAGTCACTTTCACTAATCCCCTGGTGCTTGTGTCAGCCAGAGATTTAGTTATAGGTGAGTCATCTTTAAAGTGTTTCATGTCCTAACATTAATTTATTTGTATACAAATAGTTTACTGATAAGTATATGGATATAAATAGTTTAATAGGTTTACTTTATTATTTATTGTAAGCCTCACTGTGAGAGACAGAACAATAGGACTATTATGAATGAAGAAAAGCTAATGAACAAATATGATAATCCTTCTGTTTTTGAAGAGGATGGTGAAAGGTTTCCTTTGGATTCTATAGCTCAGGTTTGTGTTACGTGAAAGTGGTTAAAACAGATTTTAAAAGCTTTCATAGTTGAAAAGATTATTTAATACTCAAGCCATTACATAAAGAGAAATAATATAAAGTATCTTTTAAAAATTGTTTTGTAGTTTGTTACTTTTTAATTTTTTTACCATTTTATGATCTTAAATGAACAAAACGATGGTTGAGGCATATACTATTTTTAAATATGCTTTTCTTTCCTTTTATAGTGTTTACACTCTGTTTTCCAATAGTATTTTTCGTTGGTCTCCTGCCTCAGGTGAATACATTTGTCATGTACCTTTGTGAGCAATTGGATATTCATATCTTTGGTGGTAATGGTGAGTACTTCCTCATAAAAATTACAGTTGACAGTATTACTTTTACAAATCATTAAGTAATAAACTGAAAATAAAATTTTCAATTTTTAGGTTTAAATTTTTTAATTTGCATTTTAGAATTGAAATTACAAAGAAACATATACCTATTTATTAATTGAAGACTGATCAGGAATTAATTCATAGATATGAAAAAGCAATCAAGTCTGCTGCTTTAGTGAAAGGTGCAGGGATAATGGAGTTGACTCATAAGAAATGACAAGGTACTGGTGTCTGAAACTTAAAGTTAGAATGAGTTTACATGGAACCCGCATAGACTTATGGAATATTTATAAAAGGTCATCGATTCCAAATTGAGCTCTGATACACGGCATTATAGTTGGATTTCAAATTGGTTTATGCATTTAGTATGCCTTATGTATTTGGTTTCGGTGCTTTCTTGTGCCTTTAAAAGGGGAACACCAAAACCAGAAAGCTTTCAGTAAAAGCATTTTCCTAAATACACTTTTTAGAAGTATCTCTGTTTTTAGAGTAGAATGTTTGTTTGGTTATGAATTGATATACTTAGAAATTATTTCCCTATTATGTGTGTATTTTGTTTTCAAAATAAGTAAGACCAGTATTACACTGGAATGAATAGAGATGGTTTGCATAATTTGAAAAGAATCCTATGGGCAACCACCATGGTTAAAATATACTCTTACTTGGTTTAACCATTTAAAAATGTATTGAAAGATATATATACAAATAGAGAAGTAATATAAGAGGGGAAGAAATTACTTTAACTTCATCGTCCATTTCTCTTTATACTTCACATTTACAGTCCTCATTTATCTTGCAAATATGTGCATTGAAATGATCTCTGCTTATGTGACTTAAATTTTAAATAGAAACTATGCCATTTCTACGTTGCTGTGTATATAGAGCATTTTTGACGTTTTGAAATATTTTTGAAAGGGGTGTGAATTTAAGACTGGGCTGGTCTTCAGCATAACTTAATGAGTAGAAGACAGTCTCAGTGTTTAGGGACCATTATAGGTGCTGTATTAACTTAGATACTCTGGAGAGGATTTAGTGTAGGTAATGTGTGGCAGTGGGCTTTGTCATGTGATCGGCAGACTTGTGCAAGTCTCTTTTTAAAAACAGACCTGTACTTTTTTTTAATACCTCCTAAGGAAAAGCTTTTCCTCTAGATATCTTTTTTTTGTTAACTATATAACATTACCATTAAAGAAAATCTGTAATCCATATTTTAAAGATAAAGACTAGCCATCCTCTATCCCTTAATACTAATAATCCTGTTGGATCTATTTTGTCGTTGTTATTGTTAGTAATTAGTCAGAGCTATTCTTTTTTGTGAGAATTAACAAACATGGGGGAATGCAGTTTACTTCTGTGAGTAACGCAGGTTCTGTTTACATAGACTAATATCTTTCAGTGAACGCTTAATATATTTCCATTCCTTTTCTGTCCTTGGCAAGCTTCGTTTCCCCATACTTTTATGCTTTTGTAAAGCATCACATTTTTGAAGCATAATATAGCCGTGAGTTTTTTTGCTGTGTGTGAGTGTTCATTACTTTCAAAGTGAATATATTTTATCTTGTATCGAAAGTTGTGAGTAGTAAGTCTTTGTTTTTTGAGAATCCTTTGAAAGCACAGGATAAAGTATCTGAATTTTTAAAAAGTCAAATGAAAGACTTAATTATAGTCCTTATAGAATTTTAAATACCTTTCCGTGCCCTTTTAAGAGAGCTTTCCCCGAACATGTCCGTAAGGCACTCTTCTTCCCTCTCCCGTGCAGCCACTACGAGCCTGCTCGCGGCCCTCTACAGCTTCGTCTGCAGCGTGGTGGCGGTGGCCTTGCTGTACGGCTTGTGTTACGGCGCCTTGAAGGTAGGCAGTACGTGCTGGTGGGTTTTGTCTTTAAGGTTGTTTTTCGGTATGAAGCATGTTTTAAATTGAGTAATAATGATATTTTTCTCCTGCCACTTCAGCATGAATTTCCACAATCTTCATATGTTGAATCTTCATATTTTTCTCATTTACTTTGAATTTGCAAGCAATTTCATAGTTAACCGTTATAAAAATAAAGTCCTTTTCCATGCAGTTATCAGGTTAATATTAGAAACAGATTATCAAAACCTAGGCTAGTCTGGAATAGAGGTGGGCATGGTATTAACAATACAGAATTAGTTTAGATTTCTGGTTAAGGATATATGTAACTACTGTTCACATCAAGACTTTGTAAAACTTATGAAGACAAGCCCAAAGATTGCAATTTAAGATATATTCTAGTAAAAATTAATGTGCTGAAATTTAATGGTATTACTGGTTTAGAAGGATCTGGATGAGCCTTATCAGCTCCATTTTTAAAAGATCATGACCAAATTATAAATATAAAAACTTTAAATTCTCATAACCAACCCTCAATCCCTATTACTGATTTTTCTTTATGATTAGTGTAGGACAATCAGAGAATAATAGGATTGAAAGAACTATGAAAAGTGACTCAGACACTTTCAAGAGAGGGTGATGAGGGCTATGAAAATAGAGTCCTATCGGTATACTAATTATTACCTTATTCAGCCTAAGGAATTAAAGATAATTTTTTAAGGGAAGCCTTTTCATCAAAATTTGAAGGACAAATGGGAATCATTTCATTGAAACACAGGAGGAAGGGTCATGGAGTTGTAAAGAAAGTGTGTGTGTAGGAAACGGCAAGGCATTTGGAGTTGCTGGGGGTCTGGGTACGCGAGGAAAGCTGGGCTTCAGTCAGTTTGGGAAGGTAAGCCACGGCTGGCTTATGCAGTCCGTCCCACCCTGAACGTGTTGGGGTGGGGACTCAAGACCATCGAGATACGGGAAGTGTGGCAAGGAGATGGTTGACAGTGCATTGTGGAAAGATCGCTTGGTCTCCAGTGATCTGATGTGAATGTTAGCAGGATCTGAAGCAAGGGACTCTGGTTTTGTGATCTTAAAATTATGAGGGACTTATTTAAAATTGGATTCAGTGAATTTATTTGGGGACTCTGAATAAAGAGAGAAGAACCAGAATAAGCTCCAAGTGACTTTTGGGTATGATCTGGCTCATATAGCTGACTAGATAATAATACCAATGCAGAGTTGGGAACCTTGGTGTTTAGTGAGGAAGGTGGTTGTTTAAATTTGGGCATGTTTATTTATTGACATTTAAGGGGTATCCAGAGATACATAGTAGAAAGTTATATGTAGAAATGCTTGAGGTTTCAAATTACTAGATTTGAAATTAACCAGCAAAATTAAATCAAGAGTAAGAAAGAGACTGCTAATGTGGATTGATAAGAGAAAATAAGTGAGGATAGAACCCTGGGAAATGCCAATATTTAAATGTTGGAGGGAACAGAAAGGAGACTTCAGAGGCAGTAGAGTCTGAAAAAGGTTTTTTATTTTAAAAAATATTCTATTTATTTATTTTTAGAGAGAGGAGAAGGGAAGGAGAAAGAGAGGAAGAGAAACATCAATCTGTGGTTGCCTCTCACATAGCCCCCACTAGGGACCTGGCCCACAACCCAGGCATGTGCCCTGACTGGGAAGTGAACTGGTGACCCTTTGGTTCTCAGCCCGCACTCAATCCACTGAGCTACAGGGCTGAAAAAGGTTTTTATTGAACTTACCAGTAAATAGGGTACTGGCGACTGTAACAAAAGCAGCAGCTTTGGTGTTTTGGCTGAAGAAGCTAGATTAAATTGAGGTTTGAATGGATATTAAGGAAATGTATTCTACTCTTTCTAGACTGTAGTTGGAAAACTTCCACCCATGCTGGGGGTTGTTTTCTGGTTTTTGATTTTTAAAACAATCTGAAACTTGATTGCATTTAAAGAGGAAGGGGAACAGCCTAGTAGCGAGGGAGGTATTTGATGGAGCTAAGCCCAAGAAGGAACCGGAGACGATGTGGTCCCTATCCATGCTTCTCCCACCTGCACCATCTGTAAAACCTCCTCATGTAAAGGGTTCAGATCAGTGTTTGGAGTTACGTTTTATTAAGTGAGTCATTATTTGGAAGTTGCAGTTATAGAAATGAACGGTGTGGTTAGTTTTTTAATGCTTAGTTTACAAAGACCTGTTTAATTATGTAGCAGAAGAGCATCAATTGTAAAATTGCCAACTAAGAACACTATGTCTTAAGGTAGGTGGGAGGGTAAGTTTTTTTCCTTCTTTCTTAGTCATGGCATTTGCATTAGACTATCTTAGTTTTAGATGTCACCTATTATAACAAATCTGCAGGTTTAGTTATGTACGTGAGCAAAGATTATGTGCAAGGATTTCATTGTAGCAGTGTTTATAATAGCAAAAAGCTGGAAATAAACTAATATTTGTCATTTGTGAATGGTTAAGTTCATATAGCCACACAATGGAATACTATACAACCACAAAACTAAAAACAGATTTGTGTGTGCGTGTGCTAATGTGTAATAATTTCTAAGAAGTACTATTTGTTTTCAAGCTTTATTGAAATATAGTTGATAAATAAAATTGTAAACCATTTAAAGTGTACAATATGATGGTTCGATATATGTATACATTGTGGAAGGATCTCCCCCACTTAGTTAACACATCAACACCTCATATATTTACCTTTTGTGTGCATGTGTGTGAGAACATTTAAGTTCTTAGTAAATTTCTGTTATGTAAAACAGTGTTATCAACTATAGGCAGCACGTCATCTATTAGATCCTCACACCTTACTCATCTTATGACTGAAAGTTTGTATACTTTCACCAACCTCTCCTGTTTCCCCTACCTCCTAGCTCCTGGCAACCACTTTTCTATTCTCTTTCTGTGAGTTTTTTTCTTTTTTTTCTTACGATTCCACTTATAAGTGATACCATTCAGTAGTGTTTATCTTTCTCTCTCTGGCTTATTTCACTTAGCATAATGCCCTCCAGTTTCATCCATGTTGTTGCAAATGACAGGGTTTCCTTATTTTTTAAGGCTGAATAATATTCCATTTATTTCATCTCTCTCATTATGTGTGTGTGTGTGTGTGTGTGTATACCACATTATACACACACACACACACACACTTTCCTTTTTTTTTTTTTTTAAGATAGGCAGTATGCCAAAAAAGGATGTTTCCTTTGTGCTGTTTTTCTTTTTTAAACCACACAGGGCCTTGTGTATACATAACACAAGGATGGACAAGTACCCAAGACGTTCATGACAGTATTGACTTCGGAAGTTAAAATCATTGGGCAACATCATCGCATACCGTTAGGAATGGTTTTTCTTCTGATCTACTCACTAATGTAGACTTTTACATCTATTATTTCATGGTGTCTGCTTTCCTTGTGTTTACTCTTTTGTTTTTCCATGAACATTTTGTTCTTTAAAAGCTAAACTTTTTCTTTAAGACTATTTTGCATATGTTTTCATACCTTTAAGAGATTGTTAGAATTTGGGCCATTATATAACGAAGCAGAAACTTCCAGACCACTATGGTGGGCAGAACAAACACATCTTTTTGTCTTCCAAATGAGGTCACCTTCCCTGAGCAGTTTTGTTTCTTGCGGTTTCTGTTGTTTCCCCTGCTTCTGAATCTATCTTCTATCTCCTGCTTCTATCTGAGTTTTATAGAAACGCAGAGGTGGCTTGATTTGTTTTTCTAGTAAGTTACTCAATAAGGTGGTACTTAACCATCTTTTTATATAGTCATGGATTACATTGTGTGATGGTTCTAAATCCTTAATCTTAATGAACTAAGTTATTTTGAGGTCAATTAAGAATACTTTGCTTTTATCTGAGAGCAGTAAAAAAGTAGTATCAGGTATTTGTCAAATAATGGCAGTCGTCTTTTGTTTTTTTCTAAATACTTGTTTTAATTTAGGCAAAATTTACGTACAGTGAAAATCATATATCTTAAGTACACAATTTGGTAAGGTCAACAAGTGCATACACCTGTGTAGTACACACCCCTATCAAGACATAAAATACTCCCATCCCCACCAGAAAGTTCCCTGCCCTAACCACTTTTTACTGTAGATTTGGTTTGCAGTTCTTGAACATCACATAAAGGAAATTGTGCCATATTTACTCTTTGGTGTCTAACTTATTTTGTTGAATACAGTATTTGAGATTCATCTACGTTGTGTGTATCTGTAGTCTGTTCTTTTTTATTGCGGAGAAGAATCCCATTTAGTTTTAAATCCTCCTTACTCTGTTGCATGAATGTGCCACAGTGTATCTGATGTCAGCCGAAGTTGTAAGTGCGTGTATTTCAGAGTCAAGTATTCCAAGACTTGCACCAGGAACAGCAGTTCCCTGGCCCTTTATCTCTTCCTCACAGTCACCACTTTCAGTTCTTTGAGCTGCGTTTTTGGGGGGAAGGTTTTATTTTTGTATCTCTTAGAAACTAACTTATAGTTCTACTTCCTGTATTTTCTTAAGCTTTAGGCATTATCCTTTGACTGTGCTTCATGGAAGTTGTGGGCTTAACTTGTTTTCATCCTCCACCCCACTCCAGGTCTCCACCTCAGCAGTCTCGGCCCCTCCATACCCTGATATGTTCTCCTTATCACCACTGTGCAAGTGCTAGTCCTGCCTACATTTTGTTTTCTTAAGTATTTATCTTTCCTTCTCAAACTCTTCACAGATTGTTTAACTTTCTTCTCAGTAAATTCAAACACCAGGAAGTTCAGTTCCTGGCTCCACCACGTAACTGGACACATTATTTAAACCCTCTGTGCCTTGCTTTCCTTGTCTATAGATTGGGGAGTAACAGTACGTGTCTCCAAGGATCATTGTAATAATTATTTAGGAAATACAGACATCTAAGAATGGGACTTAATGCACAGTGTTGAGTATGATGATAAGATTATGATTTAGCCATTATAAAATAAAAGGTGTCTATGTTGCAATGTGAAACAATTTCTAAGGCTATTATTAAATGGAGGGAAAAGCAAGTTGCATAATAAACTATTATTTGGTTCCTCACTTGTACCATTTTGCCTTCCCGAGTCCCCAGAGAAAGAGAAAAGATGTTAATTAGTATTATCTGGTCCACACCAGGCACCATGCTAGTAGAATCCAGCGATTGCAATGAGCAGGGCAGGCATACCACATTCACATGTTTGGTTGGCCTTGAACATGAGCTTTTGTGTGGTCAGTAATACAGTCCATTCGTTCAGGAGACACCGCATGCCTGCTTGGTACTCTGGAAGATAAATGGAATATTACATTCCATTGACGCAATGGAATGTAAGGGAATATTACATTCCCTTGACGCAAAGGCGTCAGGAAGGCAGCAGATGTTTCCATTTTCTTTTGCCTGATGTGGTATCGTGTGTTTTTTCCTTCTCTATTATTATAATCAAAAGTTTACTACACCAGTTTATTTCTTCTCAAAATGGAGAATATAGTTTACTGTAAGCTTAGCATTACTTTAAATCTGGAAGGATTGACAGCAGCACACATCGGGAGTAAATGTATCGTTCGTAGTGTACAAATGGAGCTTTTGTACCACAACAAATGTGAACATAGTCTAGCAGCTACATTCCAGCTCATCACAAAGTTATAAATCTAAATTTTTCCGAAATTAAATGCAATTAATAATATGGTTTCAAAGTTTTTTGTTAAGTTTAGTTACTTTTCTCCAAAGTATAGAGCTACAGGATTATATGACAGACCATAAATTAGAACCATATTATCTATCACATTTTTCCCTCAACAGGATTCTTGGGATGGCCAGCATATTCCAGTACTTTTCTCCGTTTTTTGTGGTTTGTTAGTGGCAGTATCCTATCATCTCAGCCGACAAAGCAGTGATCCATCTGTACTTTTGTAAGTTAAATCAGTTGTTGTTGAATTAAAGAAGTTTAAATAAGTTGGCATTTCTGATTATTTATGGCATCTTAAACCTTTTTAGAATATTTCATTTGCTAATGACTAAGTATACTTGGATCACTTGGTTTTTATCATGGCCTGTATTTGCCACTGGAAGTACAGGTTTTCAGGTTATATGTGTATTTTTATATTAATTATTTTTTCTCTTTTTTAAAAATATAAAGCTCTTTGATGCAATCTAAGATTTTTCCAAAAACAGAAGAGAAAAATCCAGAAGACCCTCTGTCTGAAGTAAAAGATCCACTGCCTGAAAAACTTAGAAATTCTGTTGTAAGTTTAACCTTTTTAAAATCACTTAAAAGATGTAAATTTGAGACAGTTCATCATGTTATGTAATGAACACTTTCTGAAGGCCTTTAATAATTGGGAGGAAATGTATAGCTATAGGCTGTGACTACATATAGTTACATATTAGTTATACATTGTTGATTGCCTTTATTTAAAATTTTAACATGTAAGAAATGCTCATTCCTCAAATTGGTTTCTACAAAGAACAGTGTGCTAAACATTTATTTTTAGATCAGGTAAAATTAAGTCATTTCATTGTTTTATAGAGGTCTTAATCGTATTTCACTTAAAAAGATTTGAAAAAAGACTGTTAAATACATTAGAGTTTGTTGTTATTGATCCTATTGCTAAAAACTATGTCCTTGTAAGTGACCTGCTAGTTTATTAGTGTGTTTTTATTTCTCAGGGACAGCCTAAAAAGTTACGTCTTGTGTGTGTGTTTATTTTCCTGGTTGAAGGAGAGAACAATAACCTGGACTAATTTAATATACTCAAGTAAATATAGTAATTAAAAAAATTTCTGATTTAGTGAATTTTAATGTTGCCTGCATTCTTTTAGTGATTACTTGAAAAATGAATTCTGTAAATTTATATCTGTTTTATGGAACAAAACATAAAATTCTTTTTCTAAGTTACTATTTTAGCTTTTTTTTCTTGTTTTTAAGAGAGGGGAAGGGAGGGAAAAAGAGAGGGAGAGAAACATCAACGTGTGGTCGCCTCTCCCACACCCCCTTCTGGGGACTTGGCCTGCAACCCAGGCATGTGCCCTGACCAGAAATCAAACCAGCGACCCTTCTGTTCTCAGGCCTGCACTCCATCCACTGAGCCACACCAGCGAGGCAGGGTTTTTTCATTTGTGCAAGACTGACCTTGTTATATAGGTCGTGAATTAGACACAGTATTTACTGTCAGTGAACAGGAGCTGTTCACATTTCGATTTTTAGATTTTATTTATTTAGAGGAGAAAGTAGGGAGAAAGAGAGAGAGGAACATGGATCATTGCCTCTCACAGGTGCCCCGACCAGGGAACGAGTCCGAGACCCTGGCATGTGCCCTGACTAGGGACCAAACTGCCACCTTTAGCTTTGCAGGATGACGCCCAGCCAACTGAGCCGTACCCTTCAGGGCTGTTCACATGTTCTTAAGAAAACTTTAGAAATTCAAAACTGTTTCAGGATATATTTTTTCTGACTTTAGTTTTCATGTTAGCAAAGGATATTTAATGTTACATGTAGTATAGACTACTTCTGAATCCTGTTTCAAAGTGTAAATCTATGAGTCAGTCAATAATGAGAGATATCTAGAGGTTTCTGGTTTTCACTATAGCCACTAGAAAAAACACAAAAGTCCAATAAGTAAAACAGGATATATGCATGCAGGTTTAGCATTTTAATAGATAAATATAACTTGGTTATCCAAAAGGATATGCCCTATGAATGATACAGTAACTTAAGTACCTCATTCCCTTTTTCCATAAAACTTGCAGACCATAGGGGAAAAAACACACAGTTTCTTTATAAAAGACATTGTAATGATACGTTACACAGTGTGTGGAACTAGATGAATAAGTTTAATTTCCTGGATATCGGAGTGTCAAACCAAAATAACAAGGGAATTAGGAAAGAATATAAGGCTTATAGTTAAGAAATATCTAGAAGTGCTAAAAAAAACAGGATCGGTGAAAAATTGTTTCTTATACAGTTTGCCAGCTGGGAATGAAGGAAATGTTCTTTAAAATCTTATGCGATCGTTCGCTACCTCTGCTTTATTTCAGAGTGAACGTTTGCAGTCCGACCTAGTAGTGTGCGTTGTGATGGGTGTGTTGTACTTTGCTGTTCATGTGAGCACAGTGTTCACAGTGCTGCAGGTGAGGACGCGTTTGGGACTTTTGTTGGGGAGAAAATGACTTGTGGGGCCCGTTTCTGATTTGATTGTAATGTTTGTTCATCCTGCTGAAATATATGAACTCCCCAAAAGTCTGTTCCAGCACACCTGGAAGTCTGGGACCTCATCGTGTCAGCTCGGGGTCTCAGCTCCGGGCGGGGTGAGGGCGGGCCGCTCAGGTTCCGCTCCCCCGTGCCGCTCCTCCGCAGGCCGCCCAGCTCCCGTCCTCGGCGCCCCTCGCTCCGCCCCCCAGTGCTCCCCTGTGCTCCCCTGGGCGGGTCCCTGTGTCCCCTGCTGTCGGTTTGATCGTGCAGCTTCCCGTGGTTTCCTTCTCACTTCTGTGCTTGAGCTACATCGACTCTCTGGTCTGCTTGTCATCAAATTTGGAAAGTGGTGGTCTAAAATTTTCCCCCGCCCTTCTCTTTCTGCCCTGCTCCCTCCCTAGCCCTCTCTCAGCCCCACCTCTTGTACTTCACCTACATCTCAGGCCTTTTGAAGCTGTCGCATAGTTCACTGATGCTGTTTATTTTAATTCTTTTTGTGTGTGTATTTAATTTTGAGTATTTTCCATTTCTATGTTGTCAACTTCATTAATCTTTCTGTATTATATAATCTGCCATTAATCCTATCCAGTGTGTTTTTCACCTCGTAATTTATAATTTTCATCTTAAGTTTGTCTTTTTTTAAAATTCTCCCATGCCTCTACTTAACTTTTTGAACATTCCATTCTTACTCTCTTCTAATTCTAACTTCTGTCACTTGCAGGTTGGTTTTGATTAATTGATTTTTCCCCCACTCATGGGCCATACTTTTTTGATTGTTTGCGTATTTGCTAATTTTCTATTGGATGCCAACCTTAATAAATTGTACCTTGTTGGGTACTGGATATTTTTATATTTCTAGAAATAGTCTTGAATTTTGTTTTTCGGTACTATTCGTTACTTGTTAACAGTTTGATGCTTTCAGCGCCTGCTTTTAGGATTTAAGTGAAACCAGGGCTGTTTTTAATGTAGGGCTAATATTCCCCCCACTGAGGCAGCACCCTTTTGGATACTCTAGCCAGCAGCCTGGCTCCAGGAACAGGCACTGTTCCCACCCAGCCCTGTGTGTGCTGGGTACTATCCTCTCGCACCCTTTCTTGTGATTCTTTCTCGGGTCTCATGGAGTTTGCTTGCACACTTGTACTGATTCCCCTGAATACGCCAGGGGGACCTTCCGCAGATCTTCAGATTTTCCTCTTTCGTGTGCTGTCTGAACTCTAGCTGCCTTAGTCTCTCCTTGCTCTCAGTGCCGTCCTGTCAGCTGTGGGCACAAGGCTTTGTGTGGGCTCCCCTCCCTGCACTGCCACCTGGAAACTCCCTCAAGGCAGTACACGGGGGCAGTGTCAGCCCTGACCGCTCAACACTGACCTCACCAGTTTCCTTTCTCTCGGGGCTCACTGTTTATTCCCTTATGCCTAGTGTACTGCAGGCCCTTTGGTCCATGTATTTTATTCTGTTCTGGTTGTTTCATTTGGGAGAGTGAATCCCTAATATTCCATTTGGTCAGAAGCAAAAAATGATCATTGTCTTTAACATATTTGCCTGTTTTTGTACTCTTCCATCTTGAACTATTAATTCTTGAGCACTTGCAAACTGAGTCAGTTCTGGTGGTTTTCAGGGCTCAGGTGGAGGCCTCTGCATGTCCAAGAGGTTCCAGAGTTTCTAAATATGCAACTCTTAATTTGAATATTTGAAGCAATGGTACTTGATTTCCTCATTTGTGAATTTATGTATACACTAGAACTCTATTTTAATGATATACCGTGTGAAGGCACAAAAAGAAAGAATTATTATTTTTTCATACTTGTCTGCTCTTCGGTCAGATCTACAGTTTTATTTAGCAGATGTGCTTTATCTGTACTAGTTAAGACAATTCAATACATTGCTTTGCAAGTCACATAGAACCTTCTTAGAGTAGCAAGCAATGCAAAAGAGGCCTTCCGGCCTCTTTCTCATTATACGATAGTGTGAGACACCAAAGAAAGTAGTAAATACATTTTACAATGTCTGTAATACATGGACAATCACTAACTTTGATAGCCGACTTAGTCAGAAGAACTACATAGTATAGAAACTGTAGACAAATGTTTAATTCTTAGGTTCTAAAATTGACTTTGCTATTCTCCAGTATCAAATGGAGAGTTGAGCTGACAAATTAGAAGTTCCGATGAAATGAAAGTCACTTCTAATTTTCTCAACCGTGTTCTTCCTTCAGCCTGCTCTCAAGTATGTGTTGTACACACTGGTCGGCTTTGTCGGTTTTGTCACCCACTATGTGCTGCCACAAGTTAGGAAGCAGCTCCCATGGCACTGCTTCTCCCACCCTCTGCTGAAGACCGTGGAGTATAATCAGTATGAAGTTCGAAGTAAGTATTTCATTAGTGCCCGTCTGTAGAACACTGTGAGTTTTGTCTGTTCCGCTGTCAGACGACAGTTAAATCGGTACCATCGAGTAGCACACACTTCGGCTGTGTTTCTTATGCTGGTTTGAAGCTGTGATGAGTCAGACTTTGCAGGATGCTTTAATTTTAGTTGAAGCATAACCGGCAGTGCTACAGTGCAGCTGCACAGAATGCAGCTTCCTTCTTCCTTCCCTAGGTTGTTCTTCGCAGACCTCATCGATGCATCCCTCTGTGTATGTCGGTGACTTCTCTTTCCAGTCTCTGCTCTTCGATTCAGTTTCCTTGCCATATGCAGGCAACACAGTCCTCTCTAAAGCTTCTGTTCGAAGTATTTTAACCCCGAGCTTAGGGGGAATAGAAAGGTCTCTGTTCTTGTTCCCACTGGAGATACTGGGTCCTACCATAGACGGGTTTAAATGAGTGGAAGGGGTGAAAAGAAGTTAACATTTGTAATTGCTGCTATTTGTTCAGATTTGGGATAAAGTATATAAAATGACTCAAAAAGAGGTTTAAGTCCAGTCCACTTGGCAAGCTTCATGCTTGCCCATCTGTGCCCTGACTTTTCCGTCCTGTAAAGCATTCAGTCCGATTGGCCCCATGACCTGTAATACTCCTCATTTTAGAGAAATAATGAAAGTTGATACCTGGGTCATAATTTAGAACCCACTAGTGAGTAAATAGGGCAGTGTTTTTTTCTCAGACTTTTTTTCAGTTAGTAAATTACTATAGAGAGGAAATCCCTCCATTGTTTGAAGATACAGTATCTTCTTTAGAGACATTTAGAAAGCTTTCTATACCGATCTTGCATTCTCAGAGCCCATTCCCTAGGCCATTAGCAGAGTTGCTTGCAGCATCGTGGTGCTGTAATCCTGTACTGTACTGTCACCGGGTCGATCCCCGAGAGAGAACTGAATAAACGCCAGTGCGTAGGTTGCAGTAACGGCACTGTGCAGACCTTTGGTAACATACGTGCTCTTTAAATAAGGGAAAATAGCATAAAACTGTATAAGAATCTGTGCTGGTCCATTCCTTCCTTCAAGAAATTACCTCAGAGTGATGTTCTTTGATGATCAACCATCAGTACTGCTGTCATGTGTAAATGAAAACAAGTGTATCTGGTTTGTTTTAAACAGCAGTTTTCATTAGAGTAAATCACTGATCATATTGTTTCTTTACTTTTGATCTCAACAAAATGTTTAGTTTAAATTTTCACAAGTTTTGAATCAACATAACATTTTTGACTTGTTGGAAGTACAGGTATTAGCAATGTTGACTCCCCCCTCCTCCTACTGATTTTAGAGGCTGAAAGGGAAATAGCCCATTAGAAAACCTCCCAAAGCCTGGATACACTGTTTTCATACAGCCAGACAGCCTTGTTTTAAATCTTCCAGTTTATCCTCGGTACTTTCCCCAATGAAATAATATTAAAGTATTGGAAAAATATTATTGATAGTGAAAATGATTCTTATGAAGTGTGTGAATCAAAAATATATCTCTTCTGAGATGTATGTCTTACAAGGTGTATGGATATATGTCTCAGGATTTTAAATACAAAGGGGCTGTCTAATACAGTAAACTTTTTTCCAAAAGTTATTGGCGTAAGTGAAAAAAGTTATGCTTAGAAACTGTGGTTTAGGAATTAAAATAAACTTCATCTAAATTTAAGCCACATTTAAGTTGCAAAGTTGGGTGTGTCTTGGAAGTCATAGAAGTTGACAATTGATTAAAGTACTGGATTTCTTACGTTATTTACAGTAGAGCTGAATTTGGGTTGTAGGATTTTCCTTTGTCGTCACATTGCCAAACTATTTTCTGCATAAGATGATGTGGTCCTGTTGACTTATATTCCCTTGTTAGATGCAGCCACTGTGATGTGGTTTGAGAAACTTCATGTGTGGCTTCTTTTTATGGAGAAGAATATCATCTATCCATTGATTGTTCTCAATGAGCTTAGTAGCAGTGCAGAGACAATTGCTAGTCCAAAAAAGCTGGATACAGAGTAAGTATAATATTCCTTGGATTTCAGTTGGACTACTGGGGACAGTCATAAGTGATGTCTTCAAGTTACACATTAAGTAACATAATAATTGAGTGTCTTCTTGGTGCAAGGCACTAGAGATAAAAAGTCCAGGTGAAATTTTGTCTTCGCCTCCCTTTTCTGAATATGCGTTTCTGCTCCTGGCATTTCACTGCTCCAGACATCTCATTGTCAGTCGATATCTTAGGAGAGGACATTTATTAAATAAGATTAGTCTTTAATAGTAGGCGGTAAGTTTGGGAAGTGGTTATTTTTATGTACTGTGTAAATCAGGGTGGGGCAAGGGTAGTTTGTTAGTATGAGAAGAAACAGTCTATTCTTCTGTTATTATTTAGTGATTGTTGTAGTATTTTCCATGAAAAATCTACTTCACCCCACTGTGTAGAGTTATATAGTCCTACTCACTACACTAAGCACGATGTTGGGGGTTAACATGTTTTTTATGCGCTAAATGTTATTAATGTTAAAGCAATAGAAGTACTGAGAAACTGGAGAACCGAATCTCAGAATTGTAATACTGTTAACTTATTTTTAAACTGATTTATATAAAGGATAAGAATCATAATATGTGTTATTAAGAGGAAATATTATGATAGTTTATTATCAGATGTGATTCACTTAGCTATATAAATCATTTCTGGAAGTCCAAATGTTTGTGTGTGTGGTGTGTATATGAGAAAATATATATGTGTGTATACATGCACGCACGTGTGCACACATAAGGTCTGTCCAGAAAGTATCCAGCCGCGCGCTATGAAAAACAGACTTTTTTGAAGAAGGTGCAAGACACAAGAAACATTGTACATAGGACAATGACATCTCAGTCCCCCTTCAAAGTAGGCACCTTGGGACCTCACACAGTCTCTCAATCCCCATCAGCTCCCCCATCATATTTTTCTGAATCTCATTGACAGTCTGAAATCTCTTCCTTTCAAAGGTGATTTTAGTTTTGGGAAAAGCCAGAAGTCACAGGGTGCCAAATTTGGGCTGTAGCGGGGCTGAGTCACCTGGGTGAATTGATGTTTCCCCAAAAATCTCTGCATGAGATGTGATGCGTGAGCTTACGCGTTGTCATGGTGAAGCTGCCAATCACCAGTTGCCCGTAGCTGTGGTCTTCTGTATCATTTGAATAGTTCCCGTGGAGGAATGTTCAAGCTTAATGCAAAAATTGATGCAGATTCATTGCTGTACTCAGTCATTTTTAATGCAGTGGCCACACAGTACACATAGCTCACTCAATGGCATCTACTGCCCCCACTGACTAGTACAGAGAAGTATCATTGTTCACACATGCGCACTCCAGACCACTCTCCTTGGCTGCTGGGTTACACTGATGTCACGTGAACCATTCTTGTTATGTTAACAATGGCTGGACTTTTTCCAGACAGACTATATATATGTGTGTGTGTGTGTGTGTATGGACAGCTGATTGAAGATGGTAGATACTACCCAGGGCAGGAGGCCATTTGGGAGCCACCAGAAATTAAATTTAAATGAAATGTGATTTTTCTGAAGGTGGTAGACTTTCTCAAGTTCTCAGTCATTGGTTGATGAGTTGTGCGTTCTTTTTTTCATAGGTTAGGCGCTTTAATGATCACCATTGCTGGTCTGAAGTTGCTGCGATCCTCGTTCAGCAGCCCTACGTATCAGTATGTCACAGTCATCTTTACTGTGCTCTTTTTCAAAATCGACTACGAAGCATTTTCAGAGACCATGCTATTGGATCTCTTCTTCATGTCCATACTCTTCAACAAGGTAATTCATCACTGAAAGGAATATCCCTCTCTGTAAAAAGCATCTCCCTAGGTAATACACTAGTAAGGGTTATCCTTGCATTTCATTCACATCGTTATCTTTTAAGTACTATTTTTCTTCATTTATCCAGTTATTTAGGAGTCTGTTAGAATCCCTAAGTAGTGCTAGTAACTGTGATCCATAACATATAGTTCTTGCAATAGCTAGGAAGATAGGATTAAGTTATGTGGAAACATTAGAGAAACACTAGGTATATATTTTTAAATATGTAGGATCTTCCAAAAGGGGGTGCGGTTTTGAACTGGGCTGTGGACTGCTGGATAGATGGGAGAGAAGAAACAACCTGACAGCTGATTGAAGATGGCAGATCCCTGGGGCAGGAGGCCATGGGGAACCACCAGAAATTAGTGTGATGGGGACGTTTGCAGAATGCTCTGAAGTTTACAGAGTGCTTCTAAAATTAGATGTCCACCCATATGAGAGGTGCTTTCAGTCCTTTTATAAATTAGATGGTAAAATCTGGGTCTGGTCTGCTGCCTACCGCTCCAAAAACCTTTTTGCTGAACCACACTGCCTTTTTAAATGATGTCGATTGTGCAATCAGATTATCGGTAAACTCAATGGAGCTTAGATTTCATGTTAACACTGACCACATACAAAGGACTTTGACATATATTATCCCATTTGATAGGTAACAGAGCTGAAGCATATGAGCAACAAAACACAATGAAAAGTCCAATTTTAGGAAAGTTAGCCTGGTCAGCCACATTTGGGATGAATTGGGGAAGAGAGAACCTAAAGGTACGGAGAACAGCTTAATAGACTGTGACAGTAATTTAGATGTGCTGGAGGTCTGACCTAGGATGGGAACAGTACAAACTGAAAATCATTCATCTGAACAAGGTTTTGGTGATGATCAGTTTCAAAGTATTATGCTAAGTAACTTCAAGATTTTTCAATATTAGATTTAATACTAATTTGTATGCATTTTTACCATTTATTTCCTCTTCTAGTGAGCATGGTTAACCAAAGGAGGAAGCCAGAGAGTTAATCAGAGACTTGTTTGTATAAAGAAGCATGTGGTGTCTCACAAATTTAAATACTTAGATTGGAAATTGTGTTGCATCTTATTATACTGGTTGTGGAGAAAAGAGAAAGTTGCAATAAAATATACACTAAACAATCCTTGAAATGGAGTCACTACACTTAACTTGTGTTAGTTTGGATTTCCTTAATGCTTTCATTTGTTAAGCAAATTGGTTTTGAGAGCATATCATGTTCCAGACTGTTCTGGATGCTTAGGTTACATCAGTGAACAAGTCAGAGAAAGTGCTGCCCTGTAGGAGTTTGCAGTTTTTACGGTTACTTGATAGAACTTAATAGTGGTAATAAGTAAGTAATAGTGAAGGGATCTCTTGAGATAGATTTTGTAAGATACCACTGTAAGATGCACTACTGATTTAATAAACTTTTAAGAAAAATTACTCTGAATGTATACAAAAATATTTTTACCCACTAACTACTTACCCATGTAATTGCATATTAGTTTTTCTTTAATATTACAGTCAAAATTTGAGTATATTTCACATTTAGAATCTGGAGAGTTTCCTGGACCGCTGCTTTTAGGCAGTTATAATGGAGTCTTGATAACATGCATCCCACTTTCCTTCCTGTCATCCCGATCACATTAGTACCAAGGGTTGCCAGCGTAATTGGGGTCATGACAAAGAATGCAGGGGTTCATCTGCATTTTCTAATTGGTTGAAGTTAATGGTTCTTTTTTAAATTGGAAGTTAGAGAGGTTCATTGTAAATTAGCTAACTGATTTAAGTATGAGGTGTTTGGTGTGTGAATCATGGCACTGAATGAGAACCTCTGGCTTTTACGATTCTGTGACCTAGTAGGAGAATTGGGCCTTGCGCTGCCGGGCATGCAGAGGCACTCAGGCATTTTTACTAGTTTCGTTTCAGTGTTAAAGACATGTTCAACAACAGAACAGATCCTAATTTAAATAGGATTTAGAAGTGTATTGCGTTTCCATTGACAATGGCAATTGAGGTCATATACAGATGCCCAGTACACACTACTAAATTCTTAGGCAAACAGACAGTGACAAGTAGGTGACAACTTTATCCCCTGCCTGGCTGCTTTCAGACTCTTTTGACATTGTGTTTAAAATGTACTCAGTTTCCAGAGCACTGAAATTTGAGGGAAATGTCTTAGAATCAAAACATATATGTATCACTTAAGCTTTGCAGACATTTACCTTTGTTTTGCTTGTTGTAGTCATAAGAGGGCATAAGATAGAGCCGGTAGAGGGCATTACGTTCTTTAAACAGATGAAACATGATGCATGAGTCAGTTAGCTGTCTTTACTTCAAAATGCACAGTGGTTTGGCAGTTGATGTATCTTTTCCTCTGATACAAATAGCAAATAATGTCAAAACCGTTTCCCTATTAGGTAGAGAAAACAGTGTAGAGGTGTTTTATTTTCTTTTCCAATGTCCAATAAGTTCTTTACTGATTGTTTTTGTTTCTCTTCCACAGCTTTGGGAGCTCCTTTATAAATTGCAGTTTGTGTACACTTACATTGCCCCGTGGCAAATCACGTGGGGTTCTGCCTTCCACGCTTTTGCTCAGCCCTTTGCAGTGCCCCGTATCCTTCTAATAAAAGTTCTATGAGAAAGGACAGTCATATCCGTGATGAGAACCTTGGTTTGTATGCATAACCTTTCACAGGCATAGAGTATAGGTTACTGTATGATAAATTATCAAAAATTCACAGTACTTTAGTTCACACCTATACTGATTTTGATTGTTCAAGTTGTAATAACATCTGTGGCCCACAGATCATCTGAACATGAGGAAAGTATTAAGGTTTTATAATTAATGCTGATTTAAAATTTGTTTTCATATATATATGAGTATTGAAGTCCGGGGATTTGCTTTTTTTATAAATCATTTTTTATTTTTCAATTACAGTTGACATACAATATTCTATTAGTTTCAGGTGTGCACCCCAGTGATTAGACTCACTCTTAGATCATCCCCAGTACATCAGGAATTTTTAATAAATGCAAAATGTGTAGAAATATTTTAAAATGAATGAACATACAAAACATTTTTAATACTCATTTTTAATGAATATGGTTGTAATTGAACTTTATGTCCAAAATCTTCTATTGTCATCATTTCTTAAAAGTATTTTCTAAATAAAAGTAAAGGTTAGTTTTATCTTCTGGAAAATGAAATCCAAGCCTCTCTACCCAAAAGTGAGATATGGGCTTCTATCAAATACATGTTAGCAAATATTTATTTAGCTCTCTCCAGAGCATCATGCCAGGTGTACTTTGTAGCTGTGTTTTCGTACCGCTCCCTTATACAGTCCGGTGGCACCGTTTAAAGGCATTTTTTTCTGCCCTCTCATGAATGTTACTGTTCTAGTTGCTATAGTTACAACATGTTTATGAGACGTGTTTGTGCGTGTTCACATGGATGTTAAGGTCCTTCACCAGTTCTCCCGTAGATTCGGCCATGCTGTTCGTCCAGGCTGCTGTGTCGGCCTTCTTTTCCACCCCACTGAACCCCTTCCTGGGAAGTGCAATATTCATCACTTCATACGTTCGACCTGTGAAATTCTGGGAGAGAGACTACAAGTGAGTGAAATAAAACATGGGAAAGCCAATTTTATCTTTTTATTAGGAAAAACTATCAATAGCATTAATGTCAATAATAGAGGGTTGCTAATTTTTTGTGTTAAAATATTTTGCTAAAATTTTATAAATACTTGTAAAGTTTCAAAACTATATAAAATTAGGAGAGTTGGAGAATGATTACTCTTTTTTTTTAGATTTTATTTATTTATCTTTAGAGGGGAAGGGAAGGAGAGAGGGTGAGAGATACCAATGTATGGTTGTCTTTCATGCATCCCCTGCTGGGAGCTGGCCTGCAACCCAGGCATGTGCCCTGACTGGGAATTGAACCATGGTTATTTGGTTCGCAGGCCCGTGCTCAATCCACTGAGCTACACCAGCCAGGGCCAAGAATGATTACTCTTGATTTCTCTACCTTTTTTCTAGTTATAAGATATTTTTAAAAGATTTCATTTATTTATTTTTAGAGAGAGGGGAAAGGAGAGAGAAAGAGAGGGACAGAAACATCAGTGTGGAAAAATACTGTAAAATTGATTGCTGCCTCTCATAGGCCCCCAACTGGGGACCTGGAACACAACCCAGGCATGTGCCCTGACCAACATGGAATTGAACTGGTGACCTTTCAGTCCTGTCAGCTGGACAATGCCAAACCTACTGAGCCACACCTGTCAGGGCTAGTTATGAGATTTTTAGAACATAGTTCTGGTTGAATATACTCATTTTTCTGTCTTCTTTTAATATTATTTCTTAGAATTGTTACACTTTAATAATACTCTGAAATTTAATGCTGTACAGTGTTATATCATTATAATAGTCATAATGAATTATGTTACATTTTTCTTAGAAATAGCTATTTCTAGAGCTAAATGTTTTTATAGAATAAGTTTTTTGTTCGAGATTTTATTTACTCATTTTTAGAGCTAGGGGAAGGGAAGAAAGAAGAGAGGGAGAGAAGCATCAGTGTGTGGTTGCCTCTCGCATGCCCTTTACTGGGGACCTGGCCCGGCGGAACCCAGGGCCTGTGCCCTGACTGGCCATCCAGTCCTCACCCCTTTGGTGTGCAGGCCGGCACACAGTCCACTGAGCCACTCCAGCCAGGGCGTGAAGATAAGTTGTCAGTGACCGTTTTGTACATGAAGTTTTACCCATTCAGGCTTGTTTCTTCAGACTGTTTAATCTGATGCCTAATAATTATCCTTGTATGTAATCTCTCCAAATGTCTTTCTTTAATTTAAGAAAGAATATCTAAAAGGAAACTTAGTGAATTGTGGACCTTAAACATTTTAAAGGCTTTTAATATGCATTAACCTTGATTCAGAATAGGCTTGTACTAATTTATAATTCTGGCCAGCTCCATGTCTGTACTTTCCTACACTTTCACATATTAACACATATATAATATGCAGTGTTATATAATATGAAATGCAATAGAAAATAGTGTTCTCACCTTTTAAACAATGAACTAGCTTGTGGAGTTGAAAGTTTGCCCTTGTCTCTTATCAAAAACCACACATGGTGTTTTTCCCTTTCATTGAATTTTAATGTTATTTATTTTCTGTTCTTCTGGGCCAAGTTAAATGTAGCCCAAAATCACGTCTATGGCAGTACCTCTTAACCTATTTGGTCTCAGAACCTTTTTAGATTCTTAAAAGTTATTGGAAGTCTCCAAAGAGTTTTTGTTGATACGGGTTTTGTCTATCAATGTTAACCATATTAGAAAACTTAAAAAATTTAAATGTTTATTAATTTTAGAATAGCAACAATAAACCCATTACCTGTAAACAAAAATAACATTTTTTAAATACACAGAACTATATTTTCCATCCCACCAAAAAAAAAGTCAGAAGTGTCATTGCTTTATCAATCTCTTTTATGTCTAGTTTAGTAAAAGACAGCTGGATTCACATATCTGCTTCTGCATTCAGTCTGTTGTTGCAATATGGTGTTTTAGTTGAAGTATATGAAGAAAATCTGGGCTCACAGACATAGTTATTGAAAAAGAGAGAAATACTTTTAATAGCTTTTTTAGACAATTGTGGATATTCTTTGATCATTTACTAGAAGCCAACAAATGGTTTGTTTCCTAAAGATTAGTTACAATGTAGAATCTAAAACCATATCCATAAATTTCTGGAACTGTGTTACATCAAAATCCACTGATATGTCTTAGACTTCAGATGGCTCTTTTTTATCCATGCATAAGCTTATATAACATCATTTATCGATCATTTTGAAAATATTAGTTCACTGAGTAATGTAGGCCTTCCAAATTTTGACACATTCCATTTGATAATATTTTAAAGAATGTGTTCATTTCTATCACCACCAGTCCCAGAAGAAAACTGTATGGGTGTTGGGAAGCTATCAAGCTCCCAGTGATAGAATAAATACGTTTTCCAAAATTCTAATTTTTGCTTGAAAATTGTAATTTTTTATTATTGGCAGAAGATACCATTGTCACTTGTTTTCCTTGAAATGGCAGACTCATTTTTAGAAATGTTTGTCAAATACGTGTCTGTACAGTCATGGTTTACCCGTCAGTCATTCGAGTGAAAGTGGTCTTCCGTGAGGAACAGCGGCCTGTGCAGCGTGTGCGTCGAGCCATTGCACAAGTGCTTTCCCTGGAGACACCGTCCTCCAGGGTGCAGTAGGCGTGCTTTCTGAGTGTTTAGCCTTATGCAGTGTAGAGCAGGCCTGTCCTGAGGGCTTGTAATTTGTTAAAGTTAGTATTCTTCACTGCTTCTTTAAGAACATTTTAAAGGGAGACTTGAATTTTTACGTGTTGTTTTGCCTTGTGCCTGTGTGGCAGTGACAACCAGTACGGTTGGGTGCCCTGCCTTGATTCATGGTAAAGAGCAGCGGTCGCCCCACCCTTGCCTTTGCACTGTCAGGGCAATTGTCTGCACAGTGAAAGAAAGCAGGCCGCAGCCCAGTGCTGCTGTGAAGGTAGTTTTGATGTGGGAAACTCCCTGGAAGGGGCTTGAGTCCCCGCCTCTGGGTTTTGTGGACCACATTTTGGGAACCACTGCACGCTGGATGTTAATAGATACACCTCCCCCTTGCAAAGAGTGTTTCATGCACTGTGGATTTTTAAGGTCTTTCTATGGAATGGATTTTTTCACCCTCAGTTTTTTCAGACATTAAACTCATTAACGTCTCTCTACACACTGCTCAGTGTCACACCAGTTAGGAAATGACCGCTCTGTCCATGCGTGATGGACGCGGGGGAGCGGAAGGAAAGCCTTCCCCGATAGTGTGCGGCTGCAGAGCCCTGGGAGCGTGCCCGTCTGGGTCTCCCTTGGAGATGGTCATGAGGTGACAGGGCTTACTTCACTTTTCTGCATTTTCAGTGTTAGGCATTTTTAGATACAAAACGTTTACTAAATATGTTCATTTTGCCATCTTCAGCACAAAACGAGTGGATCATTCAAATACCAGATTGGCTTCCCAGCTTGATAGAAATCCAGGTAATAGCTTTATTTGTGCATCAAGAAGCATGTCTAATGAATTTATGTGTGTATGTATGTCACTCTTGTGTTGGTGATCTTGTGTTGGTTCCAATTGGTCGTTTTTTAGAAACCAAATATCCTTTGCTTTATTTTGTTTTACTTTAGCAAAATATACATGAGTTAGATTATCTACAACTTGTATACCCTTTTCTTATAAAGTGCATTTTAAGGACACTGATGGGATAAAAAATGCCATTCAAAGATTGTTATTACATAGGTTAAAAAGTAGAACACAGTAAAAAGTAAAATTGGTTAGGGGTCTTGAATACTGTGTAATCTGATCACATGTGTTTTGTTAATATGTTTGTTTTTCCCTTCCCTGAATGTTTAAGTAAATGTTAATTTAGTTTATTGTGTATAGAGATGTCACATAGGGGGGCCAAATAGCCATTCAGCACAGGGCTTCAGTGGGTGGCACTTCGGTGGTGTTACCATGATCTGCATCTGATTCTTAGTTTGCTCATTTGGAAAGCATCCTTTTGTTGGCCCACCATTAGTAATTTGATACAGAGAGTGCGAATCTCATTTCTTCAACCATAGAGATGAACATATCGACCAGAAACCCAAGGTATTAATTTACTAAAAGAAATACTGCTCTCCAGATAGACAGGAATATTGGTATTCATTTGACTCACAGATTCCTTCAAATGCTGTCTACTTAGGAAACTAAATTAGAGTGATCAGATTAAATCATAATTATAAAATTGAATTAAGGAGAACTACTTAATCGATATCAATGACTGCCATTACCACATTCTGGTAGATAAACCCCCCTCAGCTCTAGTATGTCCCGGTAAGGGGCTCGGAAGTCTCACAATGCCGATGATGCCAGCCTGCCCATCAAGGACCATGCCCTGAGTAACACTTTTGTGGTGGGCAGACAGCGCACTGCACAGGACCGTCTTACTGAAGGGGGAGTTGGAGTGCCCTTTGGTTCTTTCGTTATTTAGTTAGGCTAAGTTTACAGTAATCTCTAAGCTCTGTATGTTTTGCCATTCTCCCGTGTGATACTTTAGGCTCTCATTTACAGGTTAATGCTTTGCATGAGTTACTTCCGAAGATGCCATTTCTTTTTTTCCCCTAAGATTTTATTTGTATATTTTAGAGAGAGGGGAAGGGAGGGAAAAAGAGAGGGAGAGAAACACTGACGTATGAGACATACAGCAATAGGTTGCGTCTTGCACGCCCCCAACGGGGGACCTGGCCCACAACCCGGCATGTGTCCTGACTGAGAATCGAACCTGCGACCTGTTCGTGTTGCTGGCCAGAGCACAACCCACTGAGCCATACCAGGGCTGAAGATGGTTATTTCCTTTATTGGGTGATGTTTTATCCTATTTTTTAAAAAGACGACTCTAATACATTTTGTAGATTCTTTGCCGCTGTTTCTGTATGTACAGTTTATTAGTTTTAACCATCTCAATATACAGGTTATTTTGATGGACAATTTCTTTTTGTTTTGAACTGTCTTATTTGTTAAAATCTTGTATTACTTTACTCACTTTCTTTACTGGTACTCTTTTTGTTCTAGTTCTGATTTTTTTTCATCTATTTCATTTCTCTTGAATGGCTTTGATAAGGCATAGTTCATTCAACAATGATAGAAATTATCATGGACTCTTAAAAAGGTGGAAAAGATCTTAGATTTTATCTACTCCACTTCCCAAGTTTTATGGATGGGAACCATTCAGAGAGGTTATGTGACTTCTAACTCTAAGTTCTGAAACTTTCCCCTTTATTCTCTATGTCATTTTTATGTAGTATTTGTAAGAATATGACAGTTATTTTCCTTGTCAAAAATATAGATATGGCCCTAACTAGAAATTAGTTTTAATATTTTTAACAATCTTGTATATCGATTAAAGGGGACTTAGGGTAAAATTTAACATTTTTAAAAAAATCCTTTCTTGTAGGATCAGATGACAACAATCTGAATTCCATCTTTTACGAGCATCTAACCAGATCCCTACAACACAGCCTCTGTGGTGACTTGCTCCTAGGACGGTGGGGGAACTACAGCACAGGGGACTGCTTCATCCTTGCCTCTGACTACCTCAATGCCTTAGTGCACCTTATAGAGCTCGGCAACGGGCTGGTCACCTTCCAGCTGCGGGGGCTCGAATTCAGAGGTGAGACGCTCGCCCTCTGTTTCCGTGATGTATTCCTGTGATAGCTAAGTTTTATGTGTTTACTCGCAAGTCAAAGGCTGTCATAAAACTTGATCCTTCATCTTTGGAACTGTAGAATAAGAAAAGTTATTAGAGAGTAATTATCAGATTTTTCGTCAATATTACACAGCCAGAGAGGCACCGTTTTCACCGTGTGCTGTATATGTAAAGGTAGTAATGTGCGTGTGTAAAGGGCCTGTTTTCCTGGTGATGTTGGATTTCTGTCATTCTGTGCTTGCTGTCCTGCCGGCTCTGTCTGTGACCAGTGCGTGTCTCTGTTAGATGGCTGGCAGAGTGGGTGTGGTGTTTCTGTGTGAGGCAGAGAGTAGCTAATTGATTTACTTTCTGTGGACACCAAGCCTTTGTCCTCAACAGCCTTTTTTAAAAAATTGGAGTGAAATTCACAGTACATGAAGTTATCGATTTAAAAATGGACAAATCAGGGGCATTTAGTACATGTACAATCTGATGTATAAAAACATAATTTCAAAGAATTGTTCAGAGTAATCAGACTTCATGCATACATAATGGAAACTATCAACAAACTTCAAATGCCAGTTATTATTGGAATTGACAATAGAAAAAGGTTTCAATTATGGACTCAATATTAAATTATGATGAACTATGACAAGCTACCCAGCCGAATAAGCAGGATGTACACGATATATTGGCTTGCAGCACAGACATGGTGCTGACAGGGCTCAGATTCTTCGAGTCCTGCGTGTCTGCTGTATCGGGTGCCCTGGGGTGGTTCAGTTCTCGTTTGCTCCTCCTCTTCAGAATTAACTCAAACCCTCATGAGAGGTCCCGCTACTTAGTTGGTCTTCATTCAGTAGGAATGTAAATGCAAATTTGAAAGGTCTGGCGATCTGTAAATAAAAATTAAGGAGGTTACTTTACAGATGCTCAGAACCTCGAATGTGCTGACGCGTGTTGTCGCTCTGCAGGAGACGAACACATAGCACCCCAGCTTTCGGGAGCTCGCTGCAGTTTGTTAAGGGACGCGCTAAGACAAATCAGCCACGTACTTTCATTTGTTACAAAGTGTCTTTTCTCTAAATTTCTTGGTCTTTAAAGCATTCATTTTCCCAGTTTATGATTTTGTCCCCCTTTTTAAGGTACCTACTGCCAGCAAAGGGAAGTGGAGGCTATAACTGAAGGTGTCGAAGAAGATGAAGGGTTTTGCTGTTGTGAGCCTGGCCACATTCCTCATGTGCTTTCCTTCAATGCTGCGTTTAGCCAGCGCTGGCTGGCTTGGGAAGTCATAGTCACCAAGTACATCCTGGAGGGTTACAGCATCACCGACAACAGCGCTGCTTCTATGCTTCAAGTCTTCGATCTCCGGAAAGTGCTCACCACCTACTATGTCAAGGTGAGAGTGTGTGCCTGCTTCAGGCCTCTGACAAGTGACGGCTCTTCGTGGGTGAGGTATATGCATGTAGAGAGACAGATAATTTTTAATATATATAGATATTTACTTATATATATATACACACATATATCTATTTTTTTACTTGTGCTTTGCCTCTGTGTAGTGATTTAAATTCTCTAGTATCCAGTGTAGCCGGTAATTTATACCTATGATGGTCTTGCTGTGTTTTTTTTTTTTAATTTTAGTGAAACATATTCATTGTTCACTAATATTAATAGCTACAACTTGCAGCTCAGGTGTTCTAGGTACTGTGCTGAGGAATACACACACACACGGATACATACACATACATGTGTCTTACCTCCTTCTCTAAAGTAATGTCTCGGTTTTACAAATAAACAAGAATTAGAAGTTTATTCGCCCAAATCCTCCCAACTAGCCAGTAAAGTTAGGGATTTAAAGCCCAGGCTTGTCTGACTCCTGAGCCCTTGCTGTTAACCAATGCTTTGCACTGATCTCAACAAGCTGAATAAAAGTATTACAAGACTGGAGAGGTCACCAAGACCACCCTCACTTTGTGACAG